>JAIPMN010000159.1:0-26178 GCA_020650975.1 Apostichopus californicus | reverse complement strand
TACATCACATACCCCCCCCCCCCACCCTCTCTCACTCTCCTTGTCCAGGTTCGAAGAGAGCCTAAGTTGGCCTATGTGGTACAAGAAAAAAAATAAGCACTGGGTTAAACAAGGGGATACATGAAAATTTTGTTATGCAAATTAAATTAAACATGACATTATTCAACAAATTATAAGATTTAACACCGACACACACAAGAAATGTATAACTAGAGTTTTGACAGAGTAGGAAACTACTCAGTTGTGAACTTAGAAATAATAATCAAATAATTAAATGTAAGAATATGTTGTAAAAAGTGCCGATAAATAAATATAAATAAAGAGCGTAATAACGACTCTAGTAACCCAAATCTAGTATTTGGTAAATGTAGTTTCCCCATCTGTATGTATCCTCCTTGGTGGCACTGTATTTCAAATGGATCAAAAACAAAAATATATAAAAAACGTGCTTGCAAAGACAAAATACCACCTTATGTATCCTAAATATTGAACACAAAAAAACAAAAAATACGCGGAACTGACGTTTTCATGTTGGTAGGACAAAAACGCACTGCCCTCTATCTTGCATCCCATGTTGGATTCGTTCAAAGTATACAAATTGACCGGTGTATGTACTCTTTCTCGTTTGTTGCAGGTTATAATGCTTTGTCTAATAGCAACAATAAACAATTCAGTACAAAAGACCGGGACAACGACGGATGGAGTACTTTCGACTGTGCTGAGAGACACAGAGGAGCCTGGTGGTTCTATTATTATTATCATTGTAGTTATTCTTATTGTCGGTCTTATTGTCAGTATAGTTATTATTGTGAATACTTTCCCGATGGCAGCGACAAGTGCGCTTATTGCGCTTATTCTCACCTCAACGGAGACTACGACGGCTCTACTCGAGGAACGCATATGTTCTGGTATAGTTATAGTTTGAACAGTTATGGATGCAGCCTGCAATACACAGATATGAAAATACGGCCTGTGTAGACAAAACACTGTTTAAATAACACATTGCCCAAAAGAGCAGATTTTACTAAGAAACGTAAGACAAGATTGATATAGATCTTCGAGCATCGGACAGCTGGACGTGCCATAGACAAGAAAGAAGAAGAACATGCAGCAAAAATTACAATCGGTACAATTCGACAAATAATTAATTTGCTAAGGGAATGAGAAGAAATTGATGTCAAATTATAAATATTAACCAGCCTACTGTTGTTTGATAATTTGAAAATTGAATATTACATGAGTCTCATCATAAAATAAAAATAAAACATTAAATTAAACTTGTCTGTTTTTCCTTAATGTGTTGCATCCCTCGTAGACAGCCCTCCCGCTCCCAACCCCCCCCCCCCCAAGCAATTATTATTAGTTGGTTGGAAATAAATAACTGCATGAAAGTGGATACTTAACGACTCTTGGTTTCTAGGACACAGACACATTTCATATACTTATATATTTATATGAATTCATTATCAGGGTTGCCGTCGAACTACTCACAAAACATATGGTATCATTTTTATTAATATATATATTACGACATCCTTAAATAATTCATCTAATACCGGCCAAGTATAAAATACTATTACGTCATTGAGTACCTTATCAAACAGTGGAAAGAAACCGAATTAAGAAACCACAAATAATCCAATGCTTGAAATACTCAACTCATGCAACGTGTGGACTGCACAATACAGTCACGTCAAAACCACTCAATTCAATAACAAACATGTGGAAAAACGTTGTTGAACCCTAACATTTATTCTGTAACGAAAGTTATGACTTTTTTTCTGTTTGTAATCATGTAAAGTAAATGCCCATAGAGTGATAACAAGATATTTAATTCGGTTTTAATGCATCTTGAGCTTTCCCTGCTTCCTCTTCTGCTTCCTTCGTCAGCTCTGCTGCCCTCTATTTTAGCCAAAACTTTATATAAATAGTTAAATATTGACGTAATCAGAAAAAAATGACGGGATAACATTTTTACTTTAAATAGCAACCTAATTTCAATTTTTCAAATAGACAACAATCTTATCAAATCTCGCATAACTTTTTACATCTGACAGGTCTGTTACATTTAAAAAACAGATAATTCTTGAAATGTTAATAACGTGTCAAAATCCGCTACAGCATTCGAAGGGAATGGTCTAAAAGAATTCATATTTTAGAGAAAAGTGTAAATTAAACAGACAGAACAGCACTATTATAGTTTCTGTTCCGCGCCTGAATAGGGCCGCTCACATGGGATATCCTGATCTCATTTCGTCCAACTATAGTCACCCAAGAAATAAGGAGGAATAATTCCAAATTTGCTTCATATAATAATTTTACTTCAAAATTCTACTGGATGTGCTACAAATGAAAGTACGACATTAATATAACAAAAAGTCGACGTTATCAAGCATTCCGCTTCTTATTACCATGGTATCCTAAAAGTTCAATTGGTTTACGTAATTTTTCTTTAAAATGTACAAATGTAGAGCTAGACGATTTAGCTAGCACTGCTATGGATTGCACCTTTATAGTTGAAAAGAGTATCATTTTATTTTTTATTTTATTTATTTTATGTGCATGAGAGGCATCGACAAAGAAAATTTCGATTTATTAATTTTCTGTACTATTTCAGACCGGTTAACGAATGTGCGTGAATTGCATAACTACGAAAAACAATTCAAATTTCAGTCCGTACAGGGAGGGGCTTAAGGGGTGGGCCTACGGGGAGTAGCGTCACTCGCCTTTGAGAAAGTTTTCTGTCGATAAGACAACTTAGAAGCAAAATGATACTATCATAACCATTATTTGAACTACATTAAGGTGCTTTATAAAATGCTAACTATTACAACAAACTTTGGGAACGGAGCCCAATGACTACGGCCTTGTATATATTAACGATATCAAACATTTACAAATACATAGTAATGATCGTAGGTAGGTATTCACATTAATCTCCTTTCTCAGTGATCTTTCATTAAAGACGAAAATCCAGTGTCATATGACTCACGGAACTTTGACTAGAAGTATCAATTATTGACTCAAAGTTAACTTGTTGAGGTAAGTTTCTTTCTATGCTAAGTAGGCCTATAGCTAAAGAGGGATACCTTCTGAGAAGCAGATCACACCGTGCTGTAAAATCAAGTAGCCTATCTGGTATCATATATCATAGCTATTTATTCTTTTGCCAAATTTCTATGCCATCCGGGTTTCTTCCCCAAAATCCAGTGCCGTGAGGCGGGGGGGGGGGTGGCACATTCCCTCTACCTCTGGCTACGCCGCTGTCAGCGAAATAATACTTATTGTAGGCATGCTGACACTCATTTACTCATCATTCAAAACATGACTGGCAGTAATCCGAACCGCTTGAACCGCCTATAGCTACACATTTCAATATAAAAGAGGTTGATGCCAAAGCAAAATATGATACGAATGTACCTTTTAAAATGTCAATACAGGTCGTAAGTTTCAATATCACCCTCGCATAAGCTGTATAACATGTACACACGCTAGTAATCCAAAGCAGCTCCTCTATAAACATATTAACCGTTGGCACTTTGACCTCAGGGGATATTATATTTCGACCATTACCCTCAATATCCTGCATTTTGCATTGTTTCCTCAACGTGTTTTGATATAAAAAGTCAAAACAGTATTCGAATTTTCAACTGTATAATCTGTATATGTTGATTGTTTATTCCAAAATGTCAACCGTTTTTGCATAGCTATTCTTTATGTCTTGTGTCTGAATATAAGGTTCACAACCGGTTATTTATTCCATCCCAATTAGATATGTGGAGGTGGGGGTGTAGGGGGGTGAATCCCAATGAATTGGCTGGGAGTTAACCCCAAGGAGTTAAGTGGGAGGGTGAACCCCTAAGAGGGGTGGGGAGAGGTTGAGCCCCAAGGAGTTGTGTGGAGGGGGGGGGTGACAACTGCTTGGACCTTCCCCTGGATAGTGTATTATGGTACCACGTGTTCCTTTATTTTACATAAATAACTTCCACTGCCATCAACATATGAATTCTTGAAATGGCCCTGGTCCAAACGTTACATCAATTTTAGGATATGTGCACCAAATGCTAGCAAGCGATCAAGAATTGTGTTCAGTTGGTCAAGATAACATAGCAAAATGTATGATGCACTAGATAAGACACATGCTTAGTTGACTTTTGCCACCGACGCCTGTCACTATAAACCAGGCCAACGTGAATGGCAATGTACACATCTGGCAGATGTAGTCAGGAGTTTCTATAGACAAATTTGAAAAAAAAAATCTTATCGTGGAAGTAATATACGTTTTATACAAAACAAGATTCATAAAAAAAATACTTTAACATAACTTTTTCTGTTTGAAAATAGTTATTAGTTGTCTTAGTTTAACATTTCTATGGTCTATCCCTCCCCCTCGTCCCTCCCCCCCCCCATGCCTCACCTTCCTGGTATGACCTGCTAATTATACATGTTACACAATTCAAACTGAAGTGGTAACGTAAACGATTTTTTACGTAGATAAAACAATTATCTGCATAGAAACGACACAATTCTCTTGCATATTGGATCATAATAAACTTCTGATCTGTAAGCACTTGTCACGAAAATTCAACAATACATATACATGTAAATCTTTTTGATGAGGCCAATAAGCAATTGAGCAATGGAAACAGCTTGATAAAATCAATATAGGGAGGTTAGACTTCGTTTATTTTTAATTTGTTTGATACAATTCTCAATTACATTTACTTCAGAAAGATATGTATCTATTCCTGCCTGTTTATTTTGCAATGCTTTAGCACAATCGAAATTAATGACACTTAAAGATAAGCTTACACGGGCATGCATATATTCGATGGTATAATCTACAATGGTCTCATCATTGTGGTACTAACAATATAGTGCTTCCGCCCTCTATTTCCAATTCTATAACAACATGACCTATTTCTTATTCTTCGGCTGTGTGTTCTGTTGTGGAGTCAAACCAAAACAACACAACGCTGTAGTCTCGATGTAAGGGGACTGGGGTTAAGGTGGACTTTTCTTAAAAAATACCGACTTGCTGTTTATGCATCTGTTGATGGCGGACTTGTTCTTGCGGATCGTAGTAACTGCATTCAGAGGCAAACCATGTACCTAAGCTATGAGCCAACATTAAAGGAGTAACAGGAAAATTATTGATTGCTGCCGTTGGTTTCAATGAATAAACGTTTCCTAATAGATTTCCAATGTAGTCAATAGTTATTAGTAGCGATAATTAGAAAACAATTTAAACCAACTAAGCAACTAATCAGATTGTTTCGTAGACACTGGACAATGATCCGTTCATGGAAGTCATACTTTAATAATGATATCTAACTGACTAATTGCATTGAGTAATGATTGCAATAATATTGATACCAATATTATTCAAATGAAATGAGTAACGAATATAATACGATGGTCTATGTCACAAATCTCTATCATTTCATAATGCTCCCCACCCCCCCCCCCCACCCCTCACCGCTGGAACACTTTAAGTCTTTAACAGTTACATAATATTATAATCACTTTGTAATCGGATGTTCGTAACTTGCATAATTAAATTATTAGTCCAGCTTTCTTGTTATCATATAAGGATGTTTTCAAGAACCTTAAACAAGACTTAACGAGATTTATCAATAAAACTGAGAGGACTGTATGATTTAATACATTAGTTCAGATTCTCAGATGCAACAAATTACATGTTTACAATACATTAAAATTTTCTGAAGGAAAATGGTGTTGAATGTCATCCGACGGTACTATTAAAAAGACAAAACATGTTTTTCTTCGGGTGATTAGATTTTTGTAAACAATTTTTGTTGTTGAAATTCTGCCTAAATTCATCTATTACGGAAAAGAAAGACATAATCTACTTCATCCCACAACCCATGATCGAAGAAGAACACTCATTATTTTGCCTTTATCTGCTCTAAAATATCTACAGGCTATTCAGGTAACAAATGTTGGAATAGGAAGCACGAAATAATATAGTAACCTGTCAGTAGAGGGTTCGGTAAAGAGATCTAACAGCGATTATTAAACATCCTTACCGGCAGTGTTACGTTGTATTCCGTATGAAACAAGAAGGTATTTTTACTTTGTCGTTTGTTTGTGTAAAGTGGCGGTGTTAGCATGGTGTTTTCATTTGGATGTATTGTTCTTATTATATGTATTGTTAAACCTATGCTATTTCTTTTTCCCTTCCTTCTGTGTTTGTATCTCTTTGCATAGAGTTATCAAGTATGGAGGAGGAATAATATACTATACAGTTAGAGAATACCGATCGGTTGAACCTTGATATTAAAAGGAGCGTATATGCCTTTCACTAAATTTTAACCTCTTGCTTCGTATTCCATATATATGACATCGTTTTATTTTGTTATTGAAGTATGTCCCAGCAATTAACCTGCGTTTGCTAAAGAAATATTTCACAACAGATAGTATATATATTTAAAATCCATTATACCGACTGCACGTTGTGTATTCTATCGCTACCTGTGTATAGAGATGTACACTGCTCGTATAACTGAGCGACTCGTTTTGTATGGTTAATTATTGAAACAATAGTCAATGGTAGTCAATGTACTGCCTCAATTGTCAACCTTATTATCACAATATTTTTTCTACAGGAATTATTATAACTGTGGCGTAGTCTTAGGGGTGAGGGAGGGGTTCTGGGGGGTGCTAAGCTCCCAAATATCTGTCAGCCTCCCCACAACCATTATTGTCACCTTGGTATATTAATATTCATGATAGCCAGTCTAAGCTCTAAGTAGGCCTAATGCCGTTTTAGTTTTCGTGATATTTGATTAATGTTTACATGAAGATGGAAATCTTTGTTACCAGCTTCATCAACTATGGAATATTTACCGTAGCAATAATTAACCGCCTTTATCATTGTAATTAATCCTTTAATCTGGACGATAAAACTCGGTTTAAAAAAGAAATGTTAGCCAAATGAAGTATTCACATTGCCTGAGTTTCTGAAAGAGAGGTAACAAAACCCCATTTTTTTTAAGCAATCCAAAGACTAGATATTTCCTCTATCTGAATATTTTACTTCGATTTACGGAGTAGCGACAAATTGAGTGACATTTAATTAAAACTATACATACATAATTTGTTAATAGACCGACTAAGCTCAAAGTATCAAACAAATTATCATGCCGGTATTAGTTATCGTGCATGTTTTGATATTAATATCGTAAATCTTTGTTACCAGCTTCATATTCCATGTAATATTTGCTGTAGCTACCATTAACCGTATCAATACTTTTTTATCCTTTATTCTGGACGATACAACTTGGTTTGAAATATAAATGTTTGCCAAATGCATTTGAAGCCGGCCAAAAACGCAGTAAATATATTTTTAGGTTTGGGAAAATTACAAGTTAGTCTTAGAAAATAATTATGATCTCGTGCCCAACCATCTCAAACCTAATCCATCCTTTCTTCTCCTCTAACTATAAGCAACCCGACTTCAGTAACTATTCTTAACTTTGTCCTGCTACCATTATACCCTATTCATTCCATCCCATAATTCCTAAAATACATCCTATAATAATAGGAATACATCCCATAATAATAAGAATACATCCCATAATAATAAGAATGCATCCCATAATAATAGTACAAGGCAACTCACACATGACCACCTTAAACCAATCAAACACAAAGGTTGGTTCATTTAATATTCATAATTTAGCCTTTGTCTCAACTCCCCCCCCCCCGCCGCCCTCCAATTCTAGACCATGCCCTTCACTCCTTGGTATCTGGAGTCCAGTGACCTACCAGCTGCCAATTAATACTTAATAAATCATTTACCAGACACATTACTTAACCTATAAATGGGTTTCGGTGTCCCTAGGTACATTTTAAAATAAACATCTATCACCAAGAATATTCCTACCTAACCAAAATAAGCTATTAAACTGTCTATTTCACCCACAGTTCTGAAAAGAGATAGACTCTATTGGAGCACAGATCACACAGGGTCACCTGAGCACTTACTGTTGCCATGTAGTAGTTAGCAATAGAAGTGAAAATTAAGGGAACTCCTCAATCTACCATATAAAGGATATTGATTTTTAAATGAATGAAAACAAAATATGAAAATGAAAGGAAATGATCAAATGAATAAAAACAAAAGTAGGAGAATGAAGAAAATTATAAATATATACAACAACAAAACATTTAATAGGTTTTGCTCTGGTTACACATTCATAAGGCGCTGTCTGGTGTTATTTAAAAGAGAGATTATTAAAAAAAAATGTTGATGTTTAATTATATCTTTTATACCCTTTAAGAAATCAATAGACTTAATGTTTCCTTTATCTCTTCAGCCTTGCAGTGCGACTTAGTTTATTTCAGCAGAAAGTGATTTTTCTTAAACTCAATTTCCATTAATTCAGAAGAATATTTTGTACAAGTACCCTTTTATCAATGGAATGGGTAACTATGTTTTTGATTCATATCTGATAAGTTTCACTAAGTTTGGGCTAATTATGATTGAAAATATGCAAATTAGGTCCCCAAATAGCTTATTTTGGAATACATACTATTAATAGAAATGTTTTTGGTAAATTTTATGTTAAAATAGTATTATCTAAAATATTTCCTGTTATTTGATACTAAAATTGTGGGAATTGGTGAAAACTGTACCCGTTTTTGCAAATATATATATTATAGTGGATTCGTGGCGCTATTCCGATAAGAATCGTATATAGAGAGAGTTAGGCCAACTGGCGATTTGTGACGTCACATGTAAACCACGGGCGTCAAAAAAGGTCCAGATGTCATTACCAGTTGCGCGAAACACGAAAAACACCACACATGCATAGCACATGTATAGCAGCTTTGCACACTGTGCTCGTTGGGCTGAGGTTAGTTTCAAGGTGTTTCGACAACACAGCTATTGACCTTTTACTTCACTTCCGTTTAAGATTCGCTGAAAATATGAATCGTTTTACGGGTAAATTGTGAAGCTTTTGGATGTGTTGGGCATAGCGATAAAGATACCAGTCAATTTTAGATCATTGTGAAAACCAAATTCATAAAATCCAGTCAAGAAATGATGGAAAACGAAACACTCCGTGAGCTGTACCAAGTGTTTGAATCACCAATGTGAGCGAAACACTCATAATGCAATACCAAGTGTTTGGCTTACGGTGGTGCAGCGGTAAGTGTAACACTCAGAATGCAATACCAAGTGTTTGAATCACTGTTCCATTGATACGTAAGTGAAACACGCAGCATACAATACCAAGCGTTTATATCACTGTACCTTTGGTACGTAAGTGAAACACTCAGAATGCAACTGGACTACCAAGTGTTTGAATGTGGCACTCAGAATACAATACACTACAAGTACAAAAATTGATGGCAGAAGAAAATTATGAAGCCTTGGCTGTTAATGGTGAGATCCTGTCCATTTGTGTTAAATGCAGGACACAAACGCATTCTGTTGGCTGCTTGTCCATCTGTGCAACCTTTATAGAGCCTGTACATCCTTTACGATTAGATATTATGCAGCTCTTTAAGAAAAGCATGACATGTTTATCCAAGGGTGCTTGGTCTGAATGGAGTATGTATAGTATATGGTTTAGTAAACCCCTATATGTAATATGGTGAAGCTTTAGTAAGCCAATTACCAAGTACTAGTTTTGAGGCAAACCTGAGAGAGGGAACAAGGAGGTGCCCCCACCCTCTTTTGAGAAATTTTGGTTTCTAGTTGTGTATTTGAAAATTTGCTCAAGGTCTGGCGAAATGTGGGAGGAGACATAATCTGCCCCTGTCCAAACCCCCATAATACCACTAGTGGGTTTGTTTGTGTTTGTAACAAAAATAAACTGGTAATGAGCTTTAACAACATCAGCTCCTATTCTTTATTTGCAAGGCGGGGCACTGTCTCATTTAAGTGTTAATGTATGTGTTGTTGAAAAATGATGAAATGTTTACCAATTGTACACATATGCTGTTACATTGTTGTAACAAGCTAACTGTAATTGTTTTGTACTGGCATTGTCCCTTCAAGAGTATAGTGAGCAGAATTTGACCACAAAATGTCTGCCGTGTCAAGTTCTTTCATACCCCGAAATTGACAATTCGTCAATAAGCTAATTGTATCTTTTGTGTAATTATAAATCAATTGACTCTGGATGCTGTTTTGCTATGTTCTGAGCCTCTTAACTCAGACAGACCAGGTCCCAGAGAGCAGTGGTATCATTTTTATGTAATTTTGGTTATTTTTAGGGAGTAAGATTTCTAAGTGCCAAAAATACGTGCACAACTTGGGAGAGGATGTCAAAAGATTACAAAATACAATTTGATCAGCATATACCTGAAATGGATTCAAACTCATGAAAAAGTTAACTCTGCTTCGCTGCAAAAAGTGTAGATTGCCTGTTGTATCGTTGCTAGTAAAATTTGAAGGTGCGTCAATTACGAAGGTGCGTCAATTGTAATGCCTTTACTAATTTATACATTGATCGCTTTGCCAATTGTCATTCAAAATGTATATAAAAGGATTAGCCTTTGTTCTATAGCAAGTCATATTAAGTGCTCAAAAGTTTAACATTCTTCTTGGAAACTGAGTGGCTTAATGTTATCTGTTGGTGGACATGAACCACCTGCTGAATAAATTCTGCATCACCTGAACAGATTTTTATTATGGCCAAACATATAACCAAGAAGAAATCATTACTTAGCCAAAAGTTCACTGGCACCTTGCATATTGAAATTCCCTACAAGACTACTAATCATTGGGTCTCTAAACCAACCTTAGGCTAGAGTAGACCTAACGTACTGCCTAGGCCTTTCAATATAAAGACCAACGTTGCACATGAGCGTTTTTTTCCCTTGTATTTCTCCCTTGTCCTGTTTTGGTAAGAGTACCTGTTTTACAGAAATGTTATCTTCTAGCTGAACTCGAATAGAATATTGGTTGTTGGTCCTAATCTTCTATGATTATTTATATTTCATTTGTGAACATGTTAATCGTTACTGTTAGGCTAACGGTTATGCAGTTAGACCTACGTAAGGCTACCTCTTGGGGCCTAAGCTGCCGTCAGCTACAAACTGCAAAGCATGGCTCATATAATTTTCCCAAACGAAAACAGTTCAAGTTGCGAGAACACATGAAGTCTTCTCTCATTTTACTTACAGGCTTCCAGACCAGGCTGCCGAGTTGCCCTTATCTTCAGGGTAGCCGTCATCTACAAGTTTGCACGTTCCATTTCATTTTAACGCGCCATGGCTACAGTACACGCTCTTGGTTCTTAATTGGCTCTTGGAAACGGACGCGCGTCACAGGTCAACTTATCTGTCGTCAAAACACATTGAAACTAACCCCAGCCGTGCTCGTTGCGATCAAAGGAAGCGACTCAGATTTTGACAGGCATATGAGGAACGCAATACATAACAGTCAAATAATTAAAGTATACGTAATGGGATGACATTTATGTTTATCTTCACACCTGAAATGCATAGAAAACTAGCTGAAAACCTGTCATTCCACTTGTTGATTTTACGTCTCATCCAAACGAAAAGCACATATCACAGTCGTGGCTAGGCTAGATCACGGACGCACAACTATATCATTAGGCCTACAGTAATAGATCCTACAATTGAATAGAGTAGGCCTACACATATAATGACAATTTATCCTCACTGACTTTTTCAGGTTTGCTAATAGTAGTTGTACCAGAGGTCATTGTCTTCAACTTTTCTTTCTAATAGTGTTGTGAATGAAAGGAATGGTTTGCCTGAGAAAGTTGTATTGCAAGGAGTGTGAATGGGTTTTAGAATGCTTTGGACGAGTACATTAAGCATTATAATCGGGTATGAATTTTTGTGTCTTCGGTTTAATTTCTCTCCCTCAGGGTCCTTGCTGGGGACTTGATTGTCCCTCCTGATCCTTTTTTCTACTAAACTTAACTATATACGTTAGTGTAGGATTTAGCAATAGTTGGGAGTCTGTGGGCAAACCTTAATCTGATATTGTGGCGTGAATTTATCAGGAATGTAGTAGAAGGCCATGGTAGGTGCAATATATTAAATGGGTCTGTCTAGAAAAACTGGATTGTGGTGTATGTTGTAGCTTATGTATTTTCCAATAACATCAACTGAGCACAGGGCTGTTGACATCATTCGGTGTTTTATTATGCTGACACCAAATGGCCATGACGATAATTATTAAATGATTACTTATTTTTCATACTGCCATTAATAGCCTAACCTGAAAAGTGATATATTAAATGCAACAAGTATTTAAGCTTTTCATTTAAGAATCCATTCAGCCTGTCCTATTTCGAACATGTGATTGGCAGGTTTCCGGTTAAACTAGCTTATAAAAAAGGAGCTGTTCTGTAAAGTAACAACATCACACATATATATGAATACTAACACACCCATATAACAATTTCCGAATATCTCTTCAGCTGCCCAAAGGTACTGGCAAGTAAGTTTGAAAGAGTTCTTTTAATTTTAATCGTCAATGTGGGTGTCAATTAGGGGAATGGAGATTTACTGACACTGCAATGCAATGAGTTTCTGGGATAAGTGCATTATCAATGTGTTAAAAGGTGTATCATACTGCAACCCCACAACACCCCCCTCCCCACCACTAAATTCGCATTTAATTGGAATGTACACAAAGTTTTGCTTTTTAATCAAATACCAGTTAACACTGAATTTTCAAAAGGGATCAAGTCTTGCTTTACAACAGTCAAACGAAACTGTGCATTGCCAAGTTAGGCCTACGCAATATTTTGAACATGTCTTTATCAACATGTGGTGACCTGGCTCTCAAGATAATTCAGTGACCAAGGCTATAGTCTAGGGTAGTCTTTGCAATAAGCATAACTTAGGCTAGGCTACCAGTTTTATAAATAGCCTTGACCTAGAGATCCCTTGAAATGTAGCCTATTGGCCCCTGCTATTTTGATAAATGATAGTGGACTGCATGCACAAATAACATCAAACCAAGGCATAGTCATTACTTTTGAAGAAGAAAAAATTATGTCGAACTGACGTTAGCCTTATTAGGCTATCACTAGAAGAAACAAAGCTGTACCATGAATTGACCCATATGCTCGTTTGTAATTATCGAAGAGAACAACGTTTGAAACGTTTGTCGATATTTCCAATTAAAAAAAAGTTTTAAATTCAACAAGTAAACTATTTTCTTAAACATGGTTTTTTATTGTGCAAAACGGCAAAAGTAGAACGTTGATTTAATCACTTATCCAGCTCCGTCTTCAAACAACTTCACTCGGCGTGTTTGCTGGCTTATTGTGATCCTTAAAGATTGAAAGAAATACCTTCTTTTACTCAGATGAAAACGGTCAGAGATCCAGAAGTTATTTCTGTTTTAATTGATTTATGTCCTCCTTCTCACTCACTTGGCGTGATTCCTTCTGCCCTTTGCTTCTCACGCTCCAAAACATCGTCTTCCGTTGCTGACGGCAGTTTTACAATAAAAAGGAAATATTTATGATACGATCTATGATAACGATCTGAAAGATGACTAACATTAAGATGTATTATAAACGATGTGAACTTTGTAACCTATAAGACTATCAAATTACAAACAGTTGTTTTACCTGCCAGTACATTGGGTTAGTACAGTAGATAAATGAAGCATCTTCTTTCTGGCATAAAGCTTTCAGCCACCCCTATTCATAAATTATAATCATTGTAGCTTCTAATTCACCAAAACTTCTTGAATAAAATGATGCAACATTTACTCAAAGCAGGAGTTTGGAGATGGGGAACTTAGGGAGGAGATTTTTTTTAGTTAGTTATAACAAATTGTTATTACAAATATAATATACTCCAAGTCAAAGGTCAATAAAACACAGATTGAAATGTAAATTTGGAGTACTTGCATTGCATTATGATGGCAGTATGCCATGTATATAATCTGTAGAACTCTGTACGAAGCTACAATTCAATTACAGTCAAAAACCGAATGACACCAGTATTACAAGTTCTGAGATCTTCATACTCGGCCACAAAATTGTTACGTGTGATTTAATTCCAACTAGCAGCTGGGTAGCTCAGTCAGTAGAGCATAGTACTGTACTCCAAAGGTTACAGGCTCAAGTACCCATTGATCAAAACATTTTTCAACTCTATTTATATTTTCCCAGTTAGCTTTCTGTTGAAACGTTTTTAGTTTATTTCAATCATTGTTTTTTTCAACAGAATACGGGGATGAATTTAAACTCCCAGATGATGTTGTGAGAAAATTGATTAGCAATTAGCAACTAACTCTGTTGTCTGAAATACTGAGAATTAAACTTGAAAGATGAAAAAAAAAGTGCGCAACGTTTAAGAAAAACAAATAAGCTTTGTAGAAAACCCAACTGACAAACATAGATCTGGAACTCTTTGCTTTTGATTTCCTTCTCATATTTCTTTTGTTTGATGCTTCTAGTTCAATCATATTAACAAGCAATTGCTATCAACGATTATTTCAAATTATCATGAATAAACAACTCACGATCTCAAGATTAGTTTCAGCTATCTTCAGGTCACCACATGTGTCAGCTAATTGTGCTGCTGTAATTGTTTTCACTGATTTGATGATTTGTTCTTTTAATTGCAACTTTCAATTCCCTTCTGATTCTTTTATGTTTTTCTCCTGCAATGTTAAAACATAGAAACACAATTATGAATAACAAATCGTTACCAATTATTCTTTGAGCTTTCATGATTAAATCTCTAACCATGTGACAATGTACAGTAGCTGTGACGCTAAAAGTCGATAACGTAAATCTAACTCCATGTCTACACAATAAAGGGCTGTTGTTTATGATATATAGAAACCAGTGTGTAACATAGATAATATGGTCCATGTTAATATAACCATTCCATTTTACGTCTGCTTTTTACTGGTTGGAATTTAAACAGTTGTTTCTCAAGTTAAGACTCCTTCAAAAGTTAATTCATTTATATGGAGAGGATATAAATAAACAGTGCTCTGATATTATGGATATAAAAATTTGATTTATTTATTATTTTATTACTAGATGTGATTTAATGTAAGTGTATTAATGAATTATGGTCACAGAAGATACAAGTATAAGCTAAATGTAAAGTTAACTGAACTCTTTTGCGCAACTTCCATTCCTAATCGAGCAAAACGAATATGTAGCTTGTAATATGGTTGTTTCTAATGGAAGTACAGGAGCGTAAATCCTTCCTTTTCAAGGGAAATGTAGATACAATTCGGGACCGACTAGACCGGTGCAATTTGTGTTGACTCTGCGATTATAAAATATTTTGTTACTTTTTGTTTTCACATGCACTGATTGAATTGATACAGGAGTCGATTTCAGCCACAGAAATTGCCAAATGTGTTTCCAACTTTATTTCTCACAATTTGTCAAGGCCTACAAGAATTCATATATCGAAGAGTAAGTGAACCAGGCACATCCACCAATTTATAGTTTCTCTTTCGCGCAACTTCCATGGGATATCCGGGTTTGTTTTCGTGCAACAATAGTCACCCCGGCAGTACGCGGAATACTTCGAAGGTTTGACGTATTGTATCAAGAGTTTAAATTTTCAACTATATTATCTCACAGATTTCTACTGATTATGCTCAAACCTTAAAGTACGACATTTTATTGCATAATGTCGACTTATATTAAAAGTATTATTTGTATCCGAAAAGTTCAATTGGTTTAAATAACAATGTATTTTTTTTCTGAAATAACAAAAAGAGTAAGCTTAAAGATTTAGTACTGCCGTGGAATGCGTCGCTATAGTTGAGAAGTGTATCAATTTTATTTTGTTTATTTTATATGCCTGGCATATCTGGCATTGGCAAAACAAGTCAATTAATCGATACTGTACTATTACAGACGGTTCACAGAAAGTGCGTGAACTACTGCATAACTACTTAGGTTGACTTAACGCCTGTACTGATATGCTATTGCATGAAAATGTACAGTCTGTACACCCTGTTACGAAATTCAATTCAAATTTTAGGTGGACCTCCGCACTGGGGAGGGATCTTAGGACAGGGGTGTGGCTTAAGGGGTGGAGTGTACCCTCACCTTTCTGAACATGATGTCTCGGTAAGGGTGTTTAGAAGCATGATGCTATCATTTTCATTATATATTAAACACATTTGCGTTAGGGTGTAAAAACATTTGTGAACCATTTGCTAGAAAGTTTCGGGGTGGGGGGGGGGGGGTTCAGGTGCATATTCCCATGGTCCCCGTGTCTACGGCCTTGTATATATTGAATACCGATACATAATACAATTAAAATACATAATAGGACATGAGGGTATGTATACGGATTTATCACCTCTCTCAGTGACCTTTTATTAAAGACGACAATCCAGTGCCGTGCGACTCAAGGAACTTGTCTAGAAATGTCAATAACTGACTCGAAGTGAACTTGTTAATAGAAACTTATTTCTGTGCTTAGTGGGCATATAGCTAAAGAGAGAATCTTTCTGAGAAGCAGTCTTAACGATGTGCTGTAACATAAAGTAACCGGGCCAGTATCATATATGATAGCTACTTATTTTTCTTTGGTTAATTTTCCTTTCCGTCCCAGTTTTCGTCCCTGAAAATGTTTTGTGTGTGGGAGGGACAGCTTTTCCTCTACCTCTGGCTACGCCACTGTCAGCTTAATAATAGTATGGCGTAGAGGTGCTGGTACTCATATAATTATTCATGCAAAATCATGACTGACAGTTGTCTCCGTTGGCTGAAACTGTTAATAACCAACCCTCGGGCCCCCTGAGAAATGGGGGCCACTGTTAAATGAACCATCTATAGCTACGCCTATAAAGTAGCTCTACGCCTCCAAATCAGCTCTAGCTACGCCTCTGCTGGTTAACAGATATACATTTCATTTAAAAATTGGTATCAAAGAAAAAATATAATATCAACCTACCTTTTCATAGGTCAAAACATGCTCCTTTGATTAAATATCTTATATAAATGAAAAATATTTTCCTAATAATTTACAGCCATTATTGATGTAATTCTTACAGTTAATAAACAAATTAGTCAAAGCCCAGGGAAACAGCTGACATGTTTATTCAATCAGATGTGAAGATACTCGATTCCGCAAACAGGGTGTGACGTAGGCATCATAAAACAAGGAAGTATTGTTCATATAGAATACCACTGACAAACTTCGAATGTTCCAAACTGTGTTAGTTAGATATTTGTACATACATATTGTTAGTGTAGAATATATCATACCGTATATTTCACGGTATATAAGATGTATTGTACTAGTTCATGCATGTTATAGAGTGTTGATAAGTAGTATCACTACCTGTCTGTCCTTTCAATACTGCTTTAATTTTGCCTTCCAACCAAAAGCGAAATAACTTAGCTAAAATAATCACTCAAAAATGTGTCTTAAAAATATCGATAAAAGCAGCTTAACCAGAACAAGTACATCAACATTTTTACTAATTCCATCGGATGAGTAGCATTGACGTCGTTCGGCGCACAACTACAGAACCTTTAACATGAACCACACTAAATGTATTCTAGATTAAAAGTGATCATCGTAATTATTATGCGTTTTAAAAACCAAATACATATACATGTATTGAATTGCAATACCGTTGCTGTCATTGCAACTAGAGCCACGATAGTCAATAAGTATACAATAGGTGTTATGCTGTATTTATCGGAACAAGGACAATTCAACATTATGCCACCGAAGCTTACTGCACTATTGACTGACAGTTCAAGATAAAAATAGCTGTACAAAATATTAAGTTGGATTGCGCATGTCTTTACACACAAGCCAATAATACTTTAGATGACATTTGTATAAGCTGTTCACCAAATCATATTTCAAATAAAATGATGGCGTTAATGGACATCCATACTACTAAGGTCATTTCAATAGGATGTTGGACACCCCTGAATAGATACCCTGTGTCATTTGCCATCTTGCACTTCATCAAATATATTTTCGCGTGTATTTATACAAAATCGAAATCATGGAGAAGTGTTTCAAAGTTTGTTTGACTGTTTTGACGATTTGGACCTCGTTTGGAACAGATATGGTAAGTCTTTCTATTATTTAATATATTTTATATTTTACTGCATTGAATATCTTTTGAATAAAAATAACAAAGGTTGCGTCAATGTGTTGTTGAGCTAACTCTGTTAATATTAAATTATGTAACAAAGTGAAGTGTTAGCGTCTTCAAAGAAATAGGAAAATATCGACAACATATCCTGATAAATTTCAGTCAGAGGGCCTTCAATTTAAAATACTCAGAATTTTTAACTTCGCGAAAGGACAGCAGTGTTTAACAAAACGTCTTTAATTTAACCACATATATTGGAATAAAAACAACAGATTAGCTTTAATCGGTTCTTCTATGCTTCAATACAGTATTCTTTAAAGTTTGCTCACATGTAAAATACTTAGAAAAAAAGCTCATTCATACATCTCAAACGTGTTTTCGTTTACACACCAATTTTTAAAAGTCAATTAAGTTTCGTGATATGGCCAGGAAAAAGTAATCTCTCAACAAATTTATGAGTATATCGCTCCCTACATGACTGTCACAGCACGTCAGTTCACAAGGCTTCCCTCCAATAGCCAATCCCACCTTTCACAGATACATACCAACACGTTACAGCACTCAATTCATATTATGAATTAGTGAGCTTAAATACACATGTAGATCATTCTAGTTCATAAATTTATACTCCATAATTTTGGCTACGAGTACGATAACTAAAAAAGAAATTCATTTATTTCAGCGATAACTAAAAACTAAACTATAATTTTTAATTTTGTTTAGATTCATGAGTTAACATTTTCTTCGTGTTAAAAATCCAATCATGAAATTCCCTCTTTATACAGAGCGATATTCGGTACTTTTTGTATCGTTAAAAGTTTTCATTTTTTTTTTCATTTGTTATAATGCCTTGCATTTATTTTTCGATATAAATTACATACGAATAATTTGATTTTCATCTGCATAAAGGCAACTTCCTTTTTTAGCTCTGTTATTTTGATATGATTTCCGAACAGTTATTTTCTTTCTCGTCTTTGTTTAAGTTATCCCTATGAATACATTAAAGCAACATCTGCGTCTTCCTATTATTTAATATATTTTATATTTTACTTTATTGAATATCTTCGGTTTCAAAAATAACATGAGTTGCGTCAACGTGTTGTTGAGCTAACTCTGTTCATATTAAATTATGTGTCAAAGTGAAGTGTTAGCGTCTTCAAAGAAATGGGAAAATATCGACAAAAAATCCTGATAAATTGAAGTCAGAAGGCCTTCAATTTAAAATACTCAGAATTTTTTACTTTGCGAAAGGACAGCAGTGTTTAACAAAACGTCTTTAATTTAACCACATATATTGGAATAAAAACAACAGATTAGCTCTAATCGGTTCTTCTATGCTTAAATACAGTATTCTTTAAAATTTGCTCACATGTAAATTACTTAGGAGAAAAGCTCATTCATACATCTCAAACGTGTTTTCGTTACACACCAATTTTTAAAAGTCAATTAAGTTTCGTGATATGGCCAGGAAAAAGTAATCTGTTTCCAAATTTATGAGTATATCGCTCCCCACATATCCAATAGCCAACCTTATCTTTCACATATACCTACCAACACGTCACAGCACTCATTTCATATTATGAATATGTGAGCTTAAATTCACATGTAGATCATTCTAGTTCATAAATTTATACTCCATAATTTTGGCTAAGAGTACGACAACTAAAAAATTTTCATCTGCATGAAGGCAACTTCCTTTTTCAGCTCTGTTATTTTGATATGATTTCCGAACAGACATTTTATTTCTCGTCTTTGTTCAAGTTATCCCTATGAATACATTAAAGCAACATCTGCGTTAAATAATAAAAAAACAAACATTTCTATGTGATAATCCAATCACAAAGATGCTTAATTAACTTCCATTTCAAATAGTGAACAGTTGGGTAACTACAGTGACCAAAACTGTCAAGACAAGGTACATCCTTTAAATTAGATATCTATTACTTGAAAGGGTGGTTCAGGTTTAATCAAATTTGAAGAACTGCTAAGGTTTACGTTTGTTTATATTGTTGCAAACTATCATCAAAACGTGACATTTTCAGATTTAAATTTCTATAAGAGCACCTAAATATTTACTTCCTTTATATGTTCATAGAGATCTCTTTAATAGATAACGTTATGCGTTGCCAAAGTTTGGAAAACAGTCTGCAACAAAAATAAAAGTACTTTGAAATGTATTTTGAAAATATGATATTAAGATCTCTATTTTTGTACATGTACATATTTAAGGAAACAAAGTTGAATAACAATAAATCCAACTGGTTTACACGTCAATCTCATTTAAAACTAATATATGGAAACTTAAATTACTGCTAAAACTAAAACTTAGGTTACACGGATTTATTTCAGAACGAATTATCAAAGATAAAAGACTTCCACAATGCCAGAAAAAAATCACAATTATAATTGTTCAGACACTACGTTCTGGTTTTAATTGCTTATACGAAAGAATGGTATAATACGCGATCATAAAAATTTCTCCGGCGATTGGGGTGGCTAGCTTCCAATTTTCTTTCTTTTTGTGTTTCTTATTTCCTTCAGTTAGGCTATATATTGTTAGATATTCCCAAGAAATTTAATCACAATACTCCGTTATTTTAAATACGATGGATATTAGGGCAGAAAAAATGTAAGACATGTTCATTTATTTTATTTAAAATGATAAAGTTTGTAAAGAAAAAAACTCAGTCACAAGCCTTTTAAAGTGACAGTTAAATAAAATTGATTCCTCAATGATTATTTCGAGAAGTAATATAACGTAACCAAAGGTAACTCCTTGATACCGACTCAGACTTAATGTCGTATTACAATTCCAAAATAAGAACGAAATTAAAAGGAAGAAATACAATTTTGATTGTGAATGGGAAACTTAATTGAGATATTTTTATATATCGTTAGCTAACTAAAACAGTAACAGAAAATGTGCACATCTCTAAATATGCTCATAAGGCATTCAATAAATTAATTTAAGAAACAATAAAATAACTTTTCGTTTAAGTTACTTTTATGAACATTGAGCTGTTTTAACTTCTGTTTTGATTCTTGTGAGTTAAAATGAAACACCTATAAATTATCGTATTGTTTGTCGAATGTGTGCGACTTGTTTAACTGTGTATTTCTAATTTACGTGTCGCTTTATTATAATAAAATGTGCAACGACGTTTACGTCTAGAAAGCATTAGCGATTTAGTGAAATAATTACAACTAATAGTATTGTAAGAGCATCTTTTTTAAATGATACTGTTCTTACACGATCTTTAATTTAATAAACTAGAAGATTAAGTGGATTGGAAGTCTTTTCCCAATGGAATAGACGTTATAAAATCATACTCCATCGTAGTAAAAATCGTAGTAGGATGTTTCATTAGTATTTGTGTATTCAAAGTAAGACAAAAACAACGGTTTTAAAGCTGTATAAATGCCTTATCAAATCAAAACAATTTCAAGAAAGAAGTTTTTCTTCCATTAAATCAGTTAAATTACATGATAGCTTCAAATATAAGCCGTATTCTGGATATATTGCGACAAGCAAATCTAAAATTTCACACGATCATACAAAAAGCATTAAAGGCCATATTACTAGCGGAATAACGTTTCTAAAACTTGAAAACTAAACTGATTATTATTCTGGTTGATTATTTCTAAAATATTAATCCTTTTAATTTTGTTCTCTTTTTGTTTTGTTATTTTCTTTATTTACTTAGACAAAATCTACAACAGTAATACAAAGCAGAGAACAAGTAATACAACATAATTGGAGTGAGACAATTCTCACCAAAAATTTAATTACATCCAATTTATTGAAAACATTCCTTTTGACACAATTCAGTTCACCAACATTCTAATGACCATCCAAAGTGATGTTTACTGTCGAATATTGGAATATGAAAGGCTGGTTCACCGTGTAAAGAATGCTAGTTCACCGTGTAAAGAATTAAATATTCTATGCATATATTAACTACAACTCTGCCATATAATTAAGTAGGTGTTAACGTATAACCTGGAAATAAACTACTACGAGAAAGAAAGACATTCATTATCCTTTTAGTTATCTGTTAATTCTCTAATCACAAATACCGTAGTTTACTTTGATTTTCACACAAGGTGTTCCATTAAGTTGTTGATCATGTAAACTTCCTTGTAACGTTTAATAGTCTCAATTTGAATACAACAATTCTTTGCTGTCCTCAATCACTCACTCCTACCGAACTCACACCCTCCCTTCGTGATATGGCTGTTTGGTGTAGTATAAAACTTAACATTTCTTATATCGTGTACAGTAACATGTAATATAATTCAGTATACAAAGGAAACT
This sequence comes from Apostichopus californicus, assembly GCA_020650975.1. NCBI lineage: Eukaryota > Metazoa > Echinodermata > Holothuroidea > Aspidochirotida > Stichopodidae > Apostichopus > Apostichopus californicus. The sequence goes on along the minus strand of JAIPMN010000159.1, from coordinate 3,781 downwards.
CTCCCTGTACTTAAAAAAACCCATCGATAATAGACTTTTACAAATTAAACAACATAAAGTACATTACACTGTATGTTAAGGTCTCTGTCTAACACGTTGCAAAAACTAGAAATTATTATCATAACATTTATCACTAGGCCTACTGCATGTATGGTAACAATTCGCTTTATATGTTGAAGGATATCTAATTAAATTCTCCATATTATATGTTGTGGCTATCGTTCGAATGAGCATTATATTCAAGGGAACAAACTCAGCATACGGTGACAATAAACACAATGTTTTATACAGATACAACAGTAACGTCGCACACCGTATGTGCTTCCTGAATAACATTATTGACGACTACAAAAACTTTGGCTATATCCCAAACAAATCGCCTTGACGGCTTCTATCTCTTTGTTGAGATAGTACTACACTGTGTACTTTACTCTGTTGGCAACAGCAAAGTATAAAATGTAGATTTTAAATTTTCATGACTTAAGGTAAGCGTGATACCATTTTCTGTATCCAAGGGCCATATTATTCTAGAAGGATACAAACTCGTGCCAAAAAGTAACTCTTGACATGTTAGACGTGTTAAAGCTATTGATAATATCACCCATGTGCAATAATTTGTTTTGAAGCATTTTCACAAATTTGATGGAGACAAAAAAACATAAGAGAACTGCCAATATTGTAGGAATGATCTAAAGCTTTTTTTCCTGGTTTATTCAGAGAATTGTCTAAATTCACTACTAGATATGCTATACAATATGTTTTTTTTTCTTGACAGATAACATCGTCATTTCATAAACTTTGAACTGTCATATGCTCGGCTTTTCTAACGTGTTTATATCATGATTATTTGGAATACAAACAAGAAAAAAATGTATTTGTTTAGGCTGCTTCCGATCCTTCATACTTTTACAAACTTAAAGCCGAGTATTTGTTCAATTCTTTCCCACCTATGGCAGAGCAATATCACACTATGGCATTTGGTCATGAATGACTTGGTCTGAAAGATTAAATTCCTCATATCTTCCTTAACTTCCTCTTTTTCTTTTGTCCTTTCTGTTGCAATTTTCATCATTATCATGATCATCATATTATAAAAGATACAAGTTTAATGCTAAGCGTATATTCTTCTTACAGTACCACGTAGATTTGTTGTGGTAGCGTTACTAAGGTTGTCTTACATTCGCTGTGCCATAACGTACTTCTACCATTTTGCATTGTAGATATAAGTTTGAATGTGGTGAACCAAAATCATACAGGAAGAATACTTTTGTCGTCATGTGAGGGTTCAAGGGCTTCTGTAAAGATTTCAGTTATAATGAAATGTGGGCCAAAATCATATGCAATGATCATGTTATTTGGTTTGCCAATCTTTTAGTATTCATGACCAGGATGCGTTTTGATGTGAGTAGCAAAATGTCTTTCATCTTATTTTCCCGTCATTGTGGGACATAATCCCACCCGTGGGAGACTTGATCCAATCTAGTCCAATCTAGTTCGATGTTATTCTCTGTAAAAGGACTACATATTTTCAATTTGACCCTTTTTACAGTTTGTGTGTGTGTAATACGTGTGAGAATAACCTAGATTGTTGGAGCCGATTCCGATTTTTGCTCTTTATCGTTTTTCTGTGGTACGTCGATTGTAAGAAGTTTTAGGTCGTTCTATTATGGTATGTGTATAATTTTCGTGAGCAATTTGGGTCAGCACAGTTCAAACGTGATATCCACAACATTTTAGCAGGTTTATCAGAGGAATATTTTTTTCCGGTCTATCATTGCATGAACATAAACTACGAAGTACAATGCGGTTGGTTCTTTGTCTTTGCAATGGAGCATAGTTTATTCCTAGCAATAAGTACAACGATCTATTGCATATAGTAAGTACGTGACAGTGTTTCAATTTCTAACATTATAACGTCCTACTAGAACTAGGTCTGCTATAAGAAGGAGCATAAGGCAAGATAAAAGGCAGATAGCAGGAAAGGAATTGACATCGTTATCCCGCCTATTACTTATATCTTTCGAACAAACAAATGGATAAACTGATCTAGTGCCAATTTAAAATTTAGCCTCATTGCCAATAACGGCAAACCGATATTGAACATATGCTTGTTTTTCCCCACAACAAAGCCACTTCTAGTTTCTTGCGGTGATTTATTAATCTGTTCTAGCTGGTCAAACAAGCATGACGCAAGTTCTGAAAAACATTTACCGATCTAATGATATAACGATCTGTAAGCCGACCAGTCAAACCATTTAACGTTACGTTCATAGCAGTCTTTGTAGCGCTTTAAAGTAAATTTCACCAGCCTATGTGACTATTTGTATATAACTACAGTAGTAGCTTATCACACTGACTTGTACAGTGCTTCTGAGTCCTTAGCACAGAATAAAAATTGTAACACGTGGACACCCCTACTGAATGCATTTTGTCAGAACATAAGTGACTGTGGAAAAGATTGTATTTTGAGAATCAAGTTTGTGTATCACAATTTGTTTTCGGTTGGTTAACGAATAATGCAAAGACGAGGCACTTGCTAATTTTGGCTAGGCTTAGTTGTCAGTATAGCCGGCAAATGGTAGAACATAATTTTTACGGAAGTTAAAAAAAAATAAGAAAATATTGCGGTTTTGGTTCTGTTAATCACTAAGAGTAGTGAAGTTCTTATCTAGGATACGCTCATGTCTTTTCTATATGAAGTCAGTTTTATTGATAACTCGATGTCATCTTTTAACATTTCTTGCTAAGAAATTCGTGGCTCTATGTGACGACAATTTGTATAAGACTTGCAGCTTAAGTTTTGAACGAAGTGGGTCAAAAAGAGTACCGAATCGTTCAACAGAAGTAACAGGAATGGACTTGTGTTTTTCCAAGAACAAAATGCTAGCGTACAGTTTTGTGCATATCATCTTGTTGGAGACTATGATCATTCAGTTATAAAGAGATTAGGGCTAGTATTATAGAATAGGCACAAGGGAGTTATCAAGTGGTTACTGTTTGTGAGTTGTGCAATATCATATTTTACGGTAGCCGATTATAATTCTGAGACTCCATGTATTAAAGTATGACTTAAAGTGCGATTTGACATTCATTATGGCTGTTGAAAAATATCAGTATCGGTATGGCTCCGATATTGGGATTGAAATATCTGATATCGGTCAGATCCGATATTGGCGATAACGGCACAACACTAGAAACAATGATTTCAAATAGAAACTAAGCTGAGCTTCTGCAGCGCTGCTACAATTGTTTAGTAAGTAAGATATACAAAATCTATGGTTATGAACTTACCTTACAAGTAACATGACACCTTTCAAAACTCAGAGTTTCATTGTGCACGGTAAGTATCAAGACACTGTAATCTTAGTCCAACAAGAATAGCTGGGACGATGTAAATGATCCCTACGTGTTATTAAGGACTGTTAAACACAAATGCGTTACAACATATGTCTGAAATGTTCTAATGTCAAAATATAACTTGAACAAAGAACATCTGTCTGCATTAAGCAACAAAGCTGTTTAAGGAAGCAGCCAGCTATTGCCTTTGTTCTTAACGTGAACTTGCGTACCATGTGCCAGAGTAGCTGTAAAACCGGAAAAATGTCAGTAATCTAATGTTTCCTGGAAGAAAGTTGTACTCTGTAAGTGATCATTGACCTGCGAATCGGATAAGGAATATAGACACAACAAAATTATCTTTAAAAGTGGTGATACGGAGAATTTACCAAAGTTTAAATCGACTTTACTCTTAAACTAACATATTTTGGAACAGTTTGCGTTC
>JAIPMN010000158.1:23423-35972 GCA_020650975.1 Apostichopus californicus | reverse complement strand
AACAAACAGTCAAAGCATTGTAGAAGAAAATATGTCAGTAAGACATCTCAAATTCTAGCAGGCCTATGTAGTTTTTCACAAAGGTTAAGGTAGTATGCTATTTTAATATTCTACAGCTCAGTTATTTTCTGTAGTGTTTCACACCAAGATAGCAGTCCAAACACTAGGTTGAACTGGTTTTGCCCACCATGGTTATTCACACACTTGATATTCCATTCTGGGTGTTACTTACCACATCAAAGACACAGTGGTTCAAACACTTGGTACAAAACACTGAGTGTTTCGTGTACCATCTTAACCAGACAGTAGGGTTGAGGCTAGTGTCAAGGTGTTTCGGCAACGCAGCTAGTTGAGGTTAGTTTCAAGGTGTTTCGACAACGCCAGCTAGTTGAGACTAGTTTCAAGGTGTTTCGACAACAAAACTTGGTATTGCTTTCTGAGGGTTCCACTGAGATTAGTGTCAAGGTGTTTCGACAACACAGCTAGTTGGGGCTAGTGTCAAGGTGTTTCGACAACAAGACTAATTGGTATTGCATTCTGAGGGTTTCACTGAGATAAGCTTGTGTCAAGGTGTTTCAACAACGAGTTGAGGCTAGTTTCAAGGTGTTTCCACAACGCCAGCTAGTTGAGACTAGTTTCAAGGTGTTTCGACAACAAAACATGGTAATTTGCTTATTGAGGGTTTCACTGAGATTAGTTTCAAGGTGTTTCGACAACGCAGCTAGTTGAGGTTAGTTTCAAGGTGTTTCGACAACGCCAGCTAGTTGAGACTAGTTTCAAGGTGTTTCGACAACAAAACTTGGTATTGCTTTCTGAGGGTTCCACTGAGATTAGTGTCAAGGTGTTTCGACAACACAGCTAGTTGGGGCTAGTGTCAAGGTGTTTCGACAACAAGACTAATTGGTATTGCATTCTGAGGGTTTCACTGAGATAAGCTTGTGTCAAGGTGTCTCGACAATGCAGCTAGTTGAGGCTAGTTTCAAGGTGTTTCCACAACGCCAGCTAGTTGGGACTAGTTTCAAGGTGTTTCGACAACAAAACATGGTAATTTGCTTTTTGAGGGTTCCACTGAGATTAGTGTCAAGGTGTTTCGACAACGCAGCTAGTTGAGGTTAGTTTTAAGGTGTTTCGACAACGCCAGCTAGTTGAGACTAGTTTCAAGGTGTTTCGACAACAAAACTTGGTATTGCTTTCTGAGGGTTCCACTGAGATTAGTGTCAAAGTGTTTCGACAACATAGCTAGTTGGGGCTAGTGTCAAGGTGTTTCGACAACAAGACTAATTGGTCTTGCATTCTGAGGGTTTCACTGAGATAAGTGTCAAGGTGTTTTAACAATGCAGCTAGTTGAGGCTAGTTTCAAGGTGTTTCTACAACGCCAGCTAGTTGAGACTAGTTTCAAGGTGTTTCGACAACAAAACATGGTAATGCTTTTTGAGGGTTCCACTGAGATTAGTGTCAAGGTGTTTCGACAACACAACTAGTTGAGACTAGTTTCAAGGTGTTTCGACAACACATATAGTTAAGGCTAGTGTCAAGGTTTTTCGACTACTTTACAAGACTTGGAATTGCATTTTGAGGGTTTCACTGAGATAAGTATCAAGGTGTTTCGACAATGCAGCTAGTTGAGACTAGTTTCAAGGTGTTTCGACAACAAAACTTGGTATTGCATTCTGAGGGTTCCACTGTGATAAGTGTCAAGGTGTTTCGACAACACAGCTTGTTGAGGCTAGTGTCAAGGTGTTTTGACAACAAGACTTGGTATTGCATTCTCAGGGTTTCACTGAGATAAGTGTCAAGGTGTTTCGACAACACAGCTAGTTGAGGCTAGTGTCAAGGTGTTTCGACAACAAAACATGGTATTGCTTTCTGAGGGTTACACTAAGATTAGTGTCAAGGTGTTTCGACAACACAGCTAGTTGAGGCTAGTGTCAAGGTGTTTCGACAACAAGACTAATTGGTATTGCATTCTGAGGGTTTCACTGAGATTAGTGTCAAGCTGTTTCGACAACTCAGCTAGTTGAGACTAGTTTCAAGGTGTTTCGACAACACAGCTATATAGTTAAAGCTAGTTTAAAGGTGTTTCGACTACAAGACTTGGAATTGCATTTTGAGGGTTTCACTGAGATAAGTGTCAAGGTGTTTCGACAACGCAGCTAGTTGAGACTAGTTTCAAGGTGTTTCGACAACAAAACTTGGTATTGCATTATGAGGGTTCCACTGAGATAAGTGTCAAAGTGTGTCAACAATGCAGCTAGTTGAGGCTAGTTTCAAGGTGTTTCGACAACAAAACTTGGTATTGCATTCTGAGGGTTTCACTTACTGTACCAGCTACCAGGACAAAGTGATTCAAACACTTGGAATGCCATGCAGGGTGTTTCAATTACGACATCACAGACACAGTGATTCAAACACCTGTTACAGCAAACTGAGTGTTTCGTGTACCAAATTTTCCTAGGGCCTAGATCTGAGGGTTTCGCTTACCTTAGTGATGCAAACAGTTAGTACCGCAACTCAGTGTTTCGTTTTCCATCATTTCTTGACTTGATTTTATGCATTTCGATTTAACAATGCTCTAAAAGTAACTAACAACTTCATCTCTATCCCCAACACATTACGTCCCAAAACTCCATAATACGATCAGCGAATCCGAAACGGAAGTGACGTTAGAGGTCAACTAGCTGTGTTGTCGAAACACCTTGGAACTAACCTCAGCCCTCTCCTGAGTGCTTCAATCTATTGCGCAATCACCAATCAGACACACGCATGCATAAGCGCTCATTTGACGGCATGTGCTGTCACTATACAGAGTCAACGAAAAACTGGTGAATCTATTTCTCTTATTTAACCGTGATTGCGATGATACTGTCTAGAAATTCTAGAATGTGGTTTTGAATGGACTGAAAGTACCGAATCATTTTAAATTCGGAGTTTAACCTATACTAGTATATGCACCTGTTTCGTGTCTAGATCTTAGAATCGTGGAATCGGTACAGTACGTGCGTTAAAAGAATATATCTGACTTACAAAAGGTCGAGATTACTGACAGATACCGACGTTACTGAGTTCACGACTGTTCTGAGATTATTTATGATGCTGATTAAGTTGAATTAAAAACCCTTTTTTTGTGATTTGATAAAATAAATCAAAGTTATTAAACAAAACTCGGCACAAAAGAAAGTCGAATGTAGACCAGGGCTAAGTTTGGTTAGCTAGGCTATACAGTAGACTAACTTGGGCCAAAGTCGGATCACCACGCAAGCATAACCCATTACTCACTATCGCAGAATTTTGTTACTAAGTTAGGATCATGCCACTCTTGTACCTGGCTGGCAATTTCCAATTTTATTAATTATTAGTAAGGGAGGGGTGTCCTTAAAATTTGTGTTGGTTGTATTGTTTGTATGTATAATCTTACACAGCTGTTGTACTGATCATATTACTGAACTGTTGTATTGAATGTGGTTGCACATATTGTATATAGTCTATGGATGGCAAATAGAACAATTTTAAGGCAAAATTTCTACTTTTTAAGTAATAGTATTTTGTTGTTGGACATTTGGCAAGTAAAACCAATTTTATACAATCTTGGAGTAATAGTATGAACTTTCGTTTCTGGTATCAGACATGTGGCTAAGATACCCCCCCCCCCCCTCTAAAAAAACTAAAAAACAAATGTCATATTAAACTATGATTTAAATGCAACATACAAACAGGGATAATGAAATGATTTATTTTAATTTTTCATATCATTTACACTTTCCCTGTATATAGGCTATAACCATGATTTGAACACAACAACTGAATCTCTGGCCTATACTAACCTTTTATCCAATGTTTAACTTACCGCCAACCTATCATCAAATGGTGTAGTCCAAATTATAACATTCCAGGTACGATAGATACTTGCTCATAATACTGATATTTTGATATGCTCCTCAATCCATTTAAATTGTTAGAAAGTGAGATTTGAAATTTGATAGGAGAAAGAGAACTATGTTGCACGGCTCTAATTGTCTAGTTTTGTAAGGTAGTCAACTGCATATCACTATTATAGCGTTATCGTTTGGATGTTATACTGCGTGTGTAACATTTAGCTCGGACTAAGCCCAGGCACCTCCAGTGGAATGGCAGAAAGAATCAATAAAGGCCTATTTTAGAATAGCAGATATTAGGCCAAATCTGGAACTTTATGCTACAACAGAATTTAATTGAAGTTTCGTACTTTCATATTCGTTTTCTTTCTAGATTGCCTTACAGGTCGTTGAGGACCCCATCCTTACGAAGGAAAGAAACCGTTATCAATCTTTTGCATCGGAGTAAAAACAATGGCGTCCATAGAGGAGGAAGAAAAGATGGGCAGTGATGTCGAGTTTGTTGATGTTGAAAGCGATGAAGCTAATGCAGATGATGATGATGATGAAGATGAAGAGGAAGTTGTTCCTTTTGTTCCAGGCAAAAGTAATGTAGATGAAGACACTGAGATGGTACAGGATGACACTGCCTATGTGATGTATCATCAAGCCCAGACGGGTAGGGGTGTAATTTATCATTTGATGGCAAAAAGAGTCGTCATTTAATGGTGGTGTTTGAGTGTCTGGTAACATTGCGCACTACATTATACTTATGTGTGCTGGGCTGATAGACACTGTCGTTACCGTGTTTGGGAAGTCAAATTTGTAACCACTCTATCAATGGCAATTTTAATCTTCTAAGCCTTGTAACGAAAATGGCCAAACTTGCCAGAGTGAAACAAGTTCGCACTGTCCAATGGATGGCCTGTGTTAAATTAGACTTGGTTATTGGTAGTCATGAAAGTGAGGTGTGAAAAGTACGGATTTCTGCTAAACCCTGTAGATATTATTATTTATTTTATGATTTTATTTTTAGTTACATATATTACCATCCATTTATCATGATCCAAAACTAGATATAGTGAATTATCCAGTTCAAACAAACTGTTATATGACAAAAGATGCATACCATAAACCAGACCATGCATACTTCATTTTTGATAAGTAGCTAGCCCATGCGTATGCTTTGTAGGGTTTTATACCTCCAAAAGTATGACAGCTCATACTTTATGGCATACTATCAATGTAACGTTAGTCATATCACCAGCAAATTGGGCTACGACGTCCTGTCGTATTAGTACGAGACAGTTAAAATATATGAACACAACTAAACACGAAACTGAGACGGAATGGAACTCCTTCTAATATGTATTAACTATATACGACAATGTGCGTGGGCTGAGACCCAATCCAGACTACTCGAGCCTCAGCTCCTTACAATATATATCCGTAAGACACTTAACAAAGAACACACAATTACACTAACATAATTACCAACATAACTGAGATGCATACAACTACAACAACACGTGCAAATTAACATATAAAAAAAGTAACAATACGATGGTATGCCAACATCGTGTGGCTATAACATTAACATTAAAACCCAAAAGAATGGTGTGCAATCTTACTCTTACATTAACTAATAATAAACAGTACCAGGTCTGACCCAATTATTACTTTATTCAAAGAAGACTAGTTGTCATTACATTTTCCTTCCGTGGTTGAAGTTCATAGCTGCTAATAAATACTGACTGTTGATCTTTGGTTTAAAAAGTAGTTACTATTTCTCTCGAGATTTAAAATAAAGTCTTACGTGACATATACACAAGATTCAATACTTACATGTTAGAACGTATTTTATACTCGAGAAGTGTATTCTTTTATTGCAAGCCTCAGTAAACGACTGCTGTAAGTACATGAACGAGGAAGACGAGGTTCGCAGACTTGAAATATATATACTTGAATTTTTTTTTGCCCCATCTACTCACAGGTTCTCCATGTCTCAGCTTTGATATAATCAAAGATCAACTTGGTGACAATAGGTCTAGATTTCCACTTACAACTTACATTGTTGCAGGTCAGTATTCATTATCAACCTTATACTTTACTTCAATCACTTTTATAGTTTTTACTAGTTTGTACCAGTGGTTTTGATTTTCACCTGATGTCTGATCGCTGTCTTGGTAATAAAGCCTCATTTTGTTTTGTTTCCCGCTGGCATGTGTTTGTTTGGAAAAGAATTTTATGTCAGAAATATCCAGTCAGCAAAATGATCACATATTTTTTGACAAAACCAGAGCAGGAAAAACCTTGTAAACCCCTTACATACAGTATATATATATATATAGCTCTACAAGGTACCCACCCCTATGTTCTGTGCTGGATGTAGTGCACCGGACCAGAAATTTAGAGAACACAAATAAGATACAAAGAAGATGGCCTTCTGTTGTCAACATGTCTGAAGGCATGTAATTGAGTTACTCGCATAACATTATGAGGGTGCATGAATCTACTAAATACTGCCCTACACCGGTGAAACGTGCAGTAGTTCTCTCAGGCAGTGCAAATTTTTAGTGAACGCAGCAACCTTAGATCAGAACAGTGTCATGCACTAGTCCATATGCAGCATAACAACTTGCTGTAACAGCCTACTCGTTCAAATAGAGTGCATAATTTCCACCCATAATGAAGCATGGTAAAATAGAAAATTATTGGACCTCAGGTTGTCCAGATGGATTTTCCCATGACCAACATCAGGATGATCCACTTAATACCTATGCTACGGGGTAGTTGGATATTTTAATGGACCATAGATACTATAGTTGCTACAGACAGACTGTTTACTAATGTAAACTATAGTACAACATCAACTGACCATAGGTCAACTGACCATAGGTCCCATCATTGACCCTTCTTTGTATTCGTGTCAATTTTAATACTTTTGGCTGTTTAACAGTAAGAGAAAATAAATCAAACTTTATGGGAAACTAAACTTCCGATAAGCAACGAATGCAGTATTCATCAAGCAATATCGACTTTGTCCAGCATTTGGTTCCTGTAAATGACTAGCCTCTTATCTATTCTTTGGTCATCAGGAACACAGGCCGACAGAGCTCATCTGAACAGCGTCATCGTGATGCGGATGAGTAACTTGAAAAAGCTGAAACAGCCAGGAGAAGAGGCGGACAAAGATGATGACGATGACAGTGACAGCCTGATAGACAGTGACGAAGAAGATGACGGGGAGCTGCCGGAGCTGAACACTGCCATGATAAGCCATCTCGGCGGGGTCAACAGGATAAGAGTAAGTGAATAAAGAGGATAAGAGTAAGTCATCGTCATTATCATCATCCACACCTCTGGAATGAGCTGCCAGCTGAACTCAGAAATGTTTCTAGTCTTACCACATTCAAGTCAAAGCTGAAAACCTTCCTTTTTAGACAGCATTACTGCAATATTTAAACTGTGTATTAAATTCTATTCATGTGCAATACTCCAACAAACTCAAACGTGCATGCTTTTTATTTTTGCATACTCATTTATATTGTATTTTATTCTGCATTTTTACTACATATTTTGTGTCATATATTTTTTTATTTACTGTTACAAAGCGTTTAGAACACTTTTGTGGATTTTACGCCTTATAAAATCAATTATTATTATTATTAGAGAAACCAGAATTGTATATCAGTAATTATCCAATATCTACGTACTGGTATCCGTCCATATCAAACCATAGTATCTCAATAACACAGATATATATTAATATAGCACAACTTGTACCACTTACGATAACACTGCAGAGGCCAGAAAGAATAATTCACTGATATCGAGGTATTCTGTATAAAAGGAAATGATATCATTAGTTCATGGAATCTACAGATATAGATATATCGATACTGTGCAATGTGTAAAATTTTACAATCGCACGGACGTCAGATATGCAACATTTTAGCCACCGATATGCAGAAATCAGTATCAGCAGCTGCATGTCATCTACAGAAATAGATGTAACGGTATTAAATAGCATTTTTACGAAACGTACCTGTGTGGTTTGAGGTGTTTACAAACATAACGCTAAGTTGCTCATTCTGAAACCAAAAATTTGAACCGAAAAAAAAGAAAGATGAATTAGGTCATCCTGATTGGCATCGCTTACTTGATCTCTCCTTTGATACGTTGAAAAGTAATGACAGTCAGTTCGCTTTACGAACCCTAAATCTGATTATATTTCGTTTGATTGCAAATCATGCAGGGTACTAAACTACACGGTAAGCAGATTGCCGCTACATGGTCTGATACGGGCAGTGTGAATGTGTGGAACTTGGAATCGGCTCTGGAATCTGTGGAGAGTCAGGAGGCTGCAAGCAAATTCTCAAGAGATGAAGGAAGAGTCCCGCCTCTCTTCAGCTTCACGGGTCATCAGACTGAAGGGTTTGCCCTGGACTGGAGTCCCACCGTGCCGGGTACGGATCAGCCCTTATAAACACCCGTGTTTTGGAATGTAAAAATGAACAGCCCCATGCAAAAATATGGGAAATAAAGAAAAGATAGTCACTCTGGGAGATAGTTTTAGTATCAACAGATGCTTAAATTGCTGTGGAAACGTCTCGTTGTTGAAAAAATAAATACGTATCATTATCGATATTAATCATCGTTCTCTGTCACATTCAATCGCAGATATTTCTACGTCTAGCCTAGTATGTTCATGAACAGCTGGGATGAAATTGGGCAAATTTCTGGCTCTTTTGCGTGTGTTTAGCTATCGTTTACATGCATCAATGCACCAGATACAGTAGTTGAGACCACTGACTGGAGTATTGGATGAAATGTTCTAATGCTGTGTTGATTACAGCAAACTTTTGAGCTCTAAAATTCCTGTTTGATACTAAATATCCCAGTTTAAGGTCAAACCATGAAGGAAAAGGTGACGCTGTTTTTAAAACTTTTTCCAAGTGATCGTTTAGATGTCATTGATGCTGGACATATGGTGTTATTTGGTGTAGAAATGAAGAAGGATGTCTTGTGATTCTCAATTGTGCGATTCTTGTCTTTTAAAATACTCAATATATAACATGACTGTTGATATTGGAAAACAGATGTTGTATATATATTGCTGTCCTTTGTGGTGAATAATAATATTTGTTTTTTCTTGCACGTTTTCCTCTTGCAGGAACTTTGGCCTCTGGTGATTGCAAGAAGAATATTCACATTTGGAAGATGGAAGAAGGAGGTACATGGAGGGTTGACCAAAGGCCTTATGTTGCCCATAGTGACTCTATTGAAGACATCCAGTGGTCACCCAATGAAAAGACGGTAGGAAAAAGTCTTAAATGTAGTCGATTCTATTCTTTTGTCCCATTTTGTCAGTGAGTGACAGTGTCACGTCTCATGAAGCTCAAAAATTTATAATGTAACAGCATCCCACAGTGTCCCACACCATATTTCAACCTGTTCACAACTAACCATAGCAAACACACACACACACAGAAATTTTTAACTTTTTGTTGTGTATCACCTGACAATCCTTCTGTTGTGACTTGAAAGATTTCAAGAAAAATCCTTCACACCCCCTCCCTATGTGGAACCATTCATGTACAGTTAAATTCTTTTGTTAAATTGCTCACCATATTTCAACCTATATGTAATCCCACACCATATTTCAACCTGTTCACAACAAACCATAGCAAACACACACACACACACACAGAAAGTTTAACTTTTTGTTGTGTATCACCTGACAATCCTTATGTTGTGACTTGAAAGATTTCATGAAAAATCCTTCACACCCCCTTCCTATGTGGAACCATTCATGTACAGTTAAATTCTTTTGTTAAATTGCTTTTATTGACTTTAAGGGATTCTAAGTGATGAAGATTGGCCCACATGTTCAATGAAAATTTTTATGTCAAGAAACACTGTTTGTAAACCTTTGAAAAGCCATTGTTATGACAGAATCGAAACAATTAACAGTATTGTGATAGCATATCTTGTTTCTTTGGAGGGAAGCGATGTCTTTTGGTGATAATAAGTAAGGGTCATTTTTTGCCTGGATAAAAATGATGGAAGCTTGCCAATTAAAAGTTATCCCGTAGAAGGAAAGACCTAACCTGCTTCTCATGGAATCCAGTAAAATGTCACAGATAACATTGTTAACTTTAATAACACTATACATCGCTGAGCGCTGCTCAAAAGTCAGAAGATTGTGTTATGCTTTCAAGAGATTGTGAAATATTACATTTGTTACCAATAGTTAATTCTTAATGAGGTTGAAAACAGAGTGATTGCATTGTCAAAGAAGAAGAATAAGAAGAAAAAAAAAGCTGCTGGGAAAGGAAGTTTCTGATGAGAATGAGACTACTTGGTCCATCATTCTCTCTTCTACCATTGTTCCCTTGTGTTTCTTCAACTTAAACAAAGGATTTAATAATTAAAAAAGTAAAAAATGTAATTATCCTTCAACCAATGTTGTTATTCTCTGCAGGTGTTTGCTTCCTGCTCGGTGGATAAATCCGTACGTGTCTGGGATATACGAGCAGCGCCCAGCAAGGCATGTATGCTTACTGTGGAAAACACCCACGAGAGTGATGTGAATGTTATTAGTTGGAACAAGACTGAACCATTCATAATATCAGGCGGCGATGATGGTGTAATCAACGTTTGGGACTTGAGGCAGTTTCAGGTAATTTGACAAAATGAGCTCATTGATCATAGATTCGGGCTGCCTGCAGCTCTTGGATTTTTTTTTTTGATTTTTGCCGCCCACAAGAAGACTTTCAATACCATGTTAATACGACCTGCATGAAATATGTATAGTTTTAGGTGTTTGCGTAGGTATATACTTGTGATAGGATATATCAACTTAAAGAGATGAAAGACATGTGCAGAACTTTCTCTCTTTTTAATCCTCGTTTATCTGTATACTGCCCCCTTTTGTCCATTTTTCGCGATGGAGTAGGTACATGCTTAAGTGTTGTGGTACGTGGATTAGTTACAGCATGGTTACACTACGGCCTGCCAAATCAGATTTCGTGCCCAACCTGTGACATAGGCAATGCTGCCTTTCATTTGGGGAGAGGAAGGGGTTAGGGGAGGGGTAGCGGGGAAGGGGTTAGGGGAGGGGTAGCACTGATAAGAGATCATGGTATCAGAAGAAATAGTCAATAAAGTATGAAGCCACTGGACACAAGGGAACTCAGTAAGTCACCTCTGCACCAAATATGCAAAAACAAATGTCGAATAGCTTTAACTGGCAAAATATGAAATGTAGATTGAGAATGAACTTGAATAGTCATATCTCAATGCAACTTGAAGTCTCATAATGAAAGGGGGAGGAGGAACCAGCACATCCTCCCACAGCCAAGGAGGGGGATTAATTCATTGGACTCACTGAGCCAAGGGAGACAGGCTGTCAATTTCCAAACATGGATCTAAATATCTAAACATTGATCAAGTTTGGGACCTTTTTTTTGGGGGGGGGGGGAGTTATGGTTCCAAATGATTTTGTAACCTCACCATTTTGATAGTACAGCCTTTTGTGTAGAAAAGTGTGACTTTCTGAAAAGTAGAAAAGACATACAAGTTGGACGAATAATTAGTATATACTTTAGGTGATCCTTCAGGCATCAACATAAATTGATTCTACCTAAATTTATCTTCTATAACATCAACATGTAGAAAATAACGTATTATCTTTCTTCTATACTTTGCAGCAAAAATCTCCACCTATCGCAAAGTTCAAACAACACACAGCACCCATTACCAGCGTAGAATGGCACCCTATAGATTCGACTGTATTTGCATGTTGTGGTGCAGACGATCAGATAACGCTGTGGGACCTTGCATTAGAAAGAGACCCTGATGCGGAAGCCCAGGACCAGCAAGTGGATGTACCTCCCCAGTTGTTGTTTATACATCAGGGGCAAACTGATATCAAGGAGTGTCACTGGCATCCTCAGATCCCTGGGGTGATCATTAGCACAGCTCTCTCCGGGTTCAATATCTTCAAGACTATCAGTGTCTAGAGAAAAAAGGAACCAGACCACAGGGCCCCCCCCCCACCTCTCTTGAGGCTTAGCGACAGATTGTTGCTTGGAAATCCAGTTGTGCTATTTTGCATACGGTTGTGGTCTTCTCTAATTTCATTCAAGCCAGTAGCAATCCTAGCTTAAAGTACCGGTTATTTCCATCTTCGGGGTTTCGTTCCCCTCCATCATAGCTGTGACTATTACATCACACATGAGCTAGTGTTTAGGAAGAAGAGGAAGAAGAGCAGGGTCTCTTGCCGGACGTATCCGGACGGAACTGTTGCGAACATACGTTGTGCTAGAGTGGTGTAAAGGAGTTTTGCCGTCACTAGACTTAGAGGACACACCAGAGCTCTCTTTCTCACCAGTTCAGGGGTTACTGATATTATCCTGAAGCTAGCTGGAAAGGACAGTATCTCATACTTGATGTATCCAGATGAATCCATTATGGAAATATGTTGGGACTGCATAACGGTGGAGTCTTGTCAGCCCTAGTTATGGACATTAGTTAATGTTTATCACCTGTAAAGCATCCAATGTTAGACCCCCTTCTCTCTCAGCTGTCACCTTAGTTGGTTCTGAGGAATGGCATCTCTTGTTAGATAACGAACGATGGCACTATCATGGAAGTCTGTAGTCAGGCCTACGGGGGGGGGGGGGGGGATACC
>JAIPMN010000158.1:0-23413 GCA_020650975.1 Apostichopus californicus | reverse complement strand
CGATGGAACTATCATGGAAGTCTGTAGTCAGGGGTAACAAAGCGGGGGGGGGGGTACCTGTTGGGGCACACTATCTTTGTATAAGATACAACAAGCTGTTTCAAAAGACGTCAGCGATTGACAATTTGCTGGATCAACTTCAGGGCAAACAAGATGCTATTATGCTCTCATGCACAACAACTTTGAAGAAATGCCTTAACATGCCTTAACATATGGCTTTAGAAAATAAATGGACAACTTGGATAACCAAGAAATACTGAATATTGTATTATTAACCTTTTAAAGAAAGAGAGATGAAATAATTTCAGTAACATATTATTAATGCTGGTAAAAAGAAGTTTTTATTCTGCAATAATTACACAACTACTCTCTTTTCACAAGAAACTATTTTTCTCCTGACTTTTCCTCTCTTCAGTGGATAAAACCTTTTTAACTCTTTTCTTTAGTTGTTTTTAATCTGTACAGCAGCGATAAAAGAGGGTTCATGGGGGGGGGGTGGTGGGCTGGGGAAGGGAGGGGGAAGCATATACTTGGTAAGGAAGTGAGACATGTGTCTTTGCTTTGAGGAAGAAAACTGCCCTAAAAATATGTCTAGACAAAATGGGTCCTCTGTGCATTCTTTATCACAAATTCTGGGATTCATTTCAATTGTTTTAATTCAACAAAATATCACTTTGTAAATAGAAAAATTGCAGTTTCATTACCAAAATATAAAAACAAACGTGTGTTGTGTTTATTGACAAAAAGGGGCACTTTTAATTTTGCTAAGGATCACTTTTGGGGTATATTACACAATTGTGGGGATGGGGTCATTTGTCCATGGTCCACTGATCAGCAGCGGCGTAACGATGAGTCTGGGGGCCCCTGGGTCCAGGGAAGGAAGGGCCCCCTGGCTGCTGCGGAGAATCAACCGATGTGCGCGCAGCGCACATCACATCACATCGCCTGGAAGCTCTGGGGTTCTACGAGCTCTCTGGTGCAATCTAAGCCGTATATGGAACATTTAGTGGTGATTTTATCGACTGAGATTTTGGGGAAAATCTGCGTTCATAGACACATTTTTGGTCCGCCTTGTCTGTCATACTGGGAACATGAAAAAATGTGTTGCAAAGCTAGAATACATTAAGAGATTGAAAGGACAATAATACAGCAGTATTCACGCACAGAAAAATATGTCCATTGTCTCGTTTATAGTTTCTTTTCCAACGAAAACGTGCCGTTTCAAAAAAAAAGAAAAAAAGGGTAGCCCTCTTCTAAGTTCTGTACATCAGTGCAGCGGGGGCCCCCTTTGGTCGGGGGCCCCTGGGTTTGCCCCGTCCGAGCCCATAGGCGTTACGCCGCTGCTGATCATCCTTTGGAAATGTTATGCAATTATAGGAATCGGCCTAAGATTAATTGTGGTACGACAGTCACCCTTGTCAGGGTATACACTGCAGTAGTATGTTTTGTTCTCTCAGTAATGTGAGAATCAAGTTCTGTGGGTGTGACGTATGTACGTTCATGTCAACCCTGACTATGTATGAGGGTGGGATTTACATTTCCGATGTTTTCTATCTGTGTATGTGTGATTTATACTGTACAGTACGCGTAGAAACTGAGGCCCAAAGTCCGATAAAATATATATTTCTTGGCCGGTGCAAACCCACAACTGACGGAACGCACTAGCCTACCATCGTAGTCACATGAACTCGTTTCAAGTAACAGAATGAGTATTGTAAGCCTTATTTACAGGCTCGGCCTATATGTTATTCTTATTTAGTCTTACTCGAGTCCTAACTTGACAAAAAAACCCATGCTAGTCTAGTGTTACTAATGTTAGGCCAGGCTTAACTACAGAAGGACCAGCCTAGCAAAGTCATAGGCTTTATAATCTGTATAGGCTAGTAACAATCTAGCCTGCCAACATTCTAGACTTAAATTTAGACCTAGGGCTAGATTACACTAATCTTTATTCTATAAGCCCCTCCCCTGACCAGATGATACCTGTATGTTCTACTAGCTACTGATATAGTCAGTATTGCGAAGTTCAGAACACTGCGAAGTTCGGACACCCCTAAGAAATACACGATTTCACCATGACAACCTACAGGAAGAGCCAAATTTCACCAAAAAGTACCAAGCTACAGTTATTTTCTCTCCAAAATGACCTGTGTGCAAATAAGTACCTACATATTTGTCAATAAAATGATGGAGATCTATGAAGTCTAGTGTTATAATTACTGAAAGAGCAACTGCGCCACCAATTTTATCACCAGCGCCACACTGCTGTGGGACCGAGTGTCCGAACTTTGCAATACTCTAGCAAAGAAATACCAGTTCCACAATCATGAAGAATCTTCTTTGAATACAACGTGAAAACAGTTTGCAGGAAAGAAAGTTTGGCCGTGTATCGTAATATAACACACTTCGCCAACCATATCAAGTATATTTTCAGGTGATTTATACCAGAAGATATAGTTTTGGGGTGTTTTAAGGCTTAGGTGTCCGAACTTCGAAGTGTCCATGCTACTAATAATAGGCCTAGCCTAATCATGAGCCATGTTTCACTTTCAAAGCCTGTTAAAAACCTAGAAGTTTGAACACATTCAACAATGTTGCGATCTATACTACTAGTACTACTAGTCTATATCCCAAGCCTACCTGAAAATATAATAATCAATCTGCATAATCAATACGTAGCCTAGCTAGGGTCATACTAATTAGCGTCAAGAGGCCCATATCACGACAACTCAAGACAACTCAAGACAACAAGTTTAAAATACCATCAAATAAAACGGTTGTAGTCAGAGTGTATCTGGAAACACGTTTAAAACTGACTGAAACCATCGTGCATACATATTTTTCATGGGAAAAAATGTTTTTGTCGTAAAAATAGCCAAATATAAACCGTATGTACATCATATGGGGCATACACACATGTATGCATACACTGACACAGTGTGAGGAGTGATGCTTCTTGAATTTGTCATCTTAATGTAGTTTTAATAAAAACTATTTAGGGTTGGGCCTAGGTCTGTAATGAACTTCTGTCTGCAGTATAATGTAAACTGCTCCCATGTTACTAGTTTGAAATTTTCCAGACGCTATATATTTAATTCCAGCACTTATGCAAAATATAATAACGGCAGAATTGGTGACTTTCCATTTTGTGTTATGTGGTCTACGAGTGTGTTGAATTGAATTGCAAACAAACCTTTAAAACTGTAGTTAACTTCACCCATTCTCTCAGATACATGCTGCGAAAGTGTCCATTAGCTATAGGTTGCATCCAAAAACCCGCTGTTCAGTACAAACGGCAGGTTTTTTCCAGTTGGTTAGCTGAGTGATCAGTCCAATCTTTGGCAACTTAGATGAGCTGCCTATTCGTCTATTATGCAACTCTTCACACAGCAGTAGCCAAATCACTATCAGATCAAGGCAGACATGGCAAAGTGTGAACAAATCAACTCTTCTAAACTCACCAGCTGAGGTCAAGAGAGCTGAAAAATGCAACCTATGGTTAATGGACTAATTCTCGTCATGTAGAACAATTGACTGAAAATTACAGCTCGTTACAGGTAAAACTTCTTTTGTATTTCTCCTTTAATATTTGGTGTATTGTTTTTTGCAGTTCATCTCATTATTGCAGCCAACCCACCTTACAGCCTGAGGCAATATTCCATGTGCCAGTACTGTAGCTACGACAGTAATTTCCCTCTGGAGCATGGAATCAGTGCGGATTGCGACCGATGATCCCGTCACCGATCTGAAATGCCAAGACAAGATACGAGTTCTCACTCAAAATGGAGAGTGTTCCATTGAATATTACCTTGGAGACATCTGCTGCTTGAAGCCAGAAAATAAAGTAGATGTTTTGCTGGTGTCGGCATTCAGAGGTAACGTTATTCAGGTACTGTACATATGAGGATAAAATAGCTGAAAAGTTTAAAATTTTGTTGCTGTGAAATTTTTTTTTTTGGTTATAAAATTATTCACTCCAGAGCTAGATGACTTTACATTTTGATTTGCTCATCCTTACTTCTTAACCAGATGCAAGTTATCACATGGTCAAACTTTGATATCAAATTTCATTTGTTGCCGGAATGACATCAAAGAAAGACTGGGGAAAAGGACTGCCTTGCTAAAAACAGCCCCTAGTCAAATTACCCCCATACAGCCCCTAGTCAAAATACTGAAAAGTTAAATGTGGTAGACTGTATGAAAACCATCACACACTTTCTGTTTAAATTTAATTGCATGACAAGTCGTTTAGCATGGCATAGTTCGTGCTATATCACCCATGTTTTTTTTTTGCATTTTGCATTTTTGCAAGTATTCAAAATGTCTTTTCTACAAAATAATTCAACAATATACAGTAGATTGTTTGATTAAAAAGGAAGGGAAACCAGAGATGCTTATCAGTAAATGTTTATATTACTGATATAAATGATTATTATTATGATTATCATCAATATCGATATTTTAAATTTTATAGAGAATTATGATCCAATTAAGGGAACTTTGATTGGAGCTTTGAGATATCAACTGAAATTGAACGTTGCTGAGTATGCACTCAATAAAGCCGAAGATCTGAGAGAATACTACTCCTGTTGGGTGTCTCATCCGTTGCCGGAACATCTTCCCTTCAAAAAACTCCTGTGTTTTGAACCAAAGAGGTAAGGCAGGTCCAGATCCAAGGGGGGTGGGCATGTGGTGTACACAGCCCTACCTTTCAGTTTCCACACATTTTGATCTAAGGTTCTAACTGAGTTCTAGTTAGTAATTTTCTGTATTTTGTTTCTTTTAATCTTTTCATTTTGTAATTATACTTAGTCTTTTTGTAATTTTTCTCAAAAGATTAAGAACCGTTCACCCCAAGGAAGTGGTTGGAGATGTGTTCAGGTGTCTTGTACCTATCCTCCAGGATGAGGTTGGAACTGTGATCACCCCAATACTGTCTACAGGTAAAGTGGTAAGTGTATGCTACAATTTCTCAGGGGCTTGTATTGTTACCAAAATGAATTGAGCCAGCATTTAACAATGAAATCACAGCTCCCATGGTCATGAAAAAAATATAAACTAAAACATGGAAATATTACATATCCATAATACAGCCATAGAATAGTTGCAGAGAGGAGTAAAAAGTTGAAAAGGTTTAGAAAAAGAAATGGTTTCTAACTTTCTTTTCTCTGGATACTTCCTATTTAGTATAACAGAGATTATGGAACTCTAGTTTCCCACATGGAAGAACCACAGAAATGTCATAACATTGTAGTTTCAAGAAAGTATGGGGAACCTGTTAAAATTTTGCTTCCATATTGTTCACTTCCCACCAGATTCACTGGTTTCTCCGTATAGTGACAAGGGTAATAATCTGTATGAACACTGCTACACTACATAGTAATCTCATCTTAGTTACTTGTTTACAATAAACACTTTCAGCCCAGAGGTTTATATGCAAATGTGGTCTATGCTTGTGTCAATAAGACGACAGCAAATAATTTGTAGAGAAGTTAAAGTTCTCCAGTTATCTCAAATCTGTCTCCAAGGGTTTCAGAGAGACTGACTTAATGCAGAGCATGGTGGAAGCAGCGGTCAATTGGATGAAGGCTGGCCTTCCTCTCAAGCAGTTGAAGATCGTGCAATATGCCGTGTTCACGGAGGAGGGTGAGGTAGCCCATTCACAGGGGAGGGACTACGAAGGCATCAAAAAACTCTTCGGTGAGCTGAAGGAGAGGTATGACATGCAGTATCTTATGCCAAAGGTAAAAACAGACGTGTTACAGTATTTGTATTTATGAAGATATTTGTCGACAGATATCGTATAGTCCACTATCAATGTCAGGGTCATATATATCACATCTCATTAAAATGTATAATCAAATGCAACATGCTCGAGTCACATTGATTGATGGACTATTTGACAAGGGCTTACGGGTCGTGGGTGGTGGGTAAGAACTTTAGTGTGCTAAACTAATATATTGTTAACAAATAATTTCCATGATTTTAGCTCCTTGGGTTATGTCCCTCTTGAAATATGCAGTGGTATTGAGTAGTGTCAAAGTAGACAATAAAACTGTCTTTAAATGGGTTGATAATTGAGGGTGATGGAAAATGGTTGTTGACCTTTGAGGTGACCTTTACCTTCCTGCCTACGTAGTAGGTGGCAATAATGATGACACTTACGGAAGAGGCTTTTATAAACACCATTGATCCAAATAGTGAAGTACAAGAGAAAGCGGTATTTCTAATACTAATCAGTAGTAAGACACTTAACATTTCTTCAGATATGACAATAATAAATATGCATGATTTCAAGTAGTTTTTTTTTGTATTTGAGCTGCAATTTTACCAAATTTGCCTACAGTAGTAATTGCTAGTAATTCTGGAATAAGATAGCAACTTCATCAGATTAAGACACCCTCTTAGGGGATTTTCACAAATTGAAAGTTAATAAAGGAACTATCCAATTCTCAGCATTTGCTCTTCTAGGCAATTTTCATTCCAGTTTTAAACACTTGCCATTGCAAGACAGTACACTCTTTTAATTTTTTTATTATGATGAATTTGACTTAATTATTTTGTAGTGAAACTTGACTTGGCACTAGCCAAGTTATTTTATGTGGGTTAGTATAATATTGCATTGAAACATTCATCAACTCAAAAAGGGTCTTTAATATCTAAGTGCATTTTAGCCTTGTGGAGAAGATGACTTCATTGTAGCGTTGTTTCTCATCAGTTAGTTTTGCACATTTGCCACCAAGCACACAGGAACATTGCTTCCTAGGGACATCTTGCCCCTTGTAGTACAAGGAGTTTTGTTGTGAGTAATACAAAAGTATTGTACCTCCCAGGGCAGTGTGCTGATGTCCACTGTCTCCCCCAGGAAGATTGTTTGAGAGATAATCATTATTTCCAACCTACAGGAAACACCCATAGAGTATGACATATACCTATCATGTTGCAAGGACGACAGAGATGTAAGCAAAGCACTACTAGACAGTTTGAAGCAAGCCAAACCGGATATTAGGGTAGTTGTAGGGAGTGACCAGAAGATGATGAAAGACGAATCCTGGCAAGAAGAAATGTATGAAACCATGATGAAATCTGCTAGAGTGGTCACAGGTAAAATTAAAACATTATCATTGTTTCATTCTAAAGGTGCAAGGAAGTTTGAGATTTCAAGATATGTTTATATATAAATGTTTATATATACGCTACCAATTTGGGTAGGTTAGCTAGCTGGGAAAAATGGACGGTGTGAGAGGTGACGGGTAAGAGAGGAGTGAAGCAAATACTCTAAGCAGTAATGCTTGGGCTATTCATTCATTTTAATATCAAGGTCATCGTCCAAGACAGATTGTCACCATTTATGATACACCACTGCTTGTGTTTTGCTACTTACAGTATGTGGGGTTTTTGCAGTTTTTTTTATCATTTTTATTATTATAATTATCTTTTTTTAATGATTATTATTTTTTTAATTTTTTAATTTTTTTTAAGTGGCTGTGATTACCAATGAGTGAACATTATCATGCAGATCAAGCACCTTCTCAATTTTGAAAAGATGTTCAATGTCAGAAATTTCTAACGTTGCATGGTTTAGAAAGTGTGTGCTGTATGATGAATAATTCATTTGTGTCCCGCATTTTGTTGTGTTTTTTATTTAAGTTAATAACCTTTTTTTTATTATTAAAAGGGTAAAACTATTAAACCTGTTTACTTTGATCTATTGAGATTTTCTTACTCTTTTTTTTCCAGTTCTTAGTCCAAGGTATTTGCAGAGTGCAGCCTGTATAGAACAGTACAATATTGCCCTCTGCTGTAACAGGAAAGTTCACAAGGACCTCCTCGCCCCCTTTTACGTCGAAGCTGTTCCAGAGTTGCCTTCGTATATGCAACTTGTCCAATACGTTGATTGTTTGTGAGTATGGACCAGTAAGGCTTAAAGTAGCTTTTGTGTGGATTTTGTGTAGTATATTTTCTCCCATGTGAAAAGTGGCATTAAATTCACTTACTGTTAAGTTGATAATTTATGAGTAAGTTTATTATAAGGGTATGGTAAGGGTTTTACATTTTTCTAACTAAAAATATCTTAAAATAGAAAGGCAGCTGTCCGTTCCTACGTGGAACCGCTTTTGTTAACAAGTGCCGCCGTTTTTGATGTTCCTCTGCATGTTGTTTTGGAAAATACCTGTTCTTTTGTGAAAAGTGGTTTTGAAATCACTTTTCAGATCAGTTGATAGATTATGAGTAAGTTTATATCAAGGGTATCAGCAAATGTATACATCTAACTTAAATTATATGACACAGGAAACTTTCTGTAAGATATTAACATATGTTAGAAGAACTAGCAAGTATAGTTCTGAATTTCTGAACAACATTCTTGAAATAATTAATAATCTCATCAAGTCTTACGTTGCGATCTCTTCCGTAATTGAATCAGGTCTCGTGATGCGGCAAAGATCTCTTCTGGGTGTCAGCAGTTGGTGCGCATGTTGTCATCGAGTTCTGCAAACATCTACTCCGATGGGTACATGGTAGAAGTCAACCCGGTGAGATACGATGTTTTCCTGTCTTACTCCCATAGCGACACCGCTAAAGCAAACCAAATCGTTGAATGCCTGCAGGAGAAAGCCCCCGACCTGAGAATTTTCTTTGATGTTCAAGAAATTAAACAAGGTAATGTAGAGTTATGAAAATTGGAGGGATTTTTCTCTCAAGATGAAATTACTACCTCATAATGTTATTTGGATGACTTTGAGGAGGGCTTTAGTTTTGATAAAATCTTATATATTTCACTGGCCATAGACAGTGTAAATGTGTTATTTTTTGGCCAAATTAATCTTTTTCTATTTGACTTTGTGTTGCCTCGGTGGAGCTGAACGAGTGTTTTCTGAGGTGGACTTGGTGCCCCAGTCCTAATCCTTTGCCAAAGATATGCTGCAATGCATAGCATATATTCCCCAATGCATTGATGCTGTATGTTACTTGCATATGCGTCTGTACTTCAATGCATGGCGTCTATACTTCATTACGTAGATGCCATGCTGACATGCATAGCATCTATGCTTCAGTGCATAGATCCCATGCTTACACATGTAGTGTCTATACACTAATGTATGGCATCTATGTATTGAAGCATAGATGATATGCATGTAAGCATGGCATCTGTGCAGCAATGCATAGGTCCCATGCTAACATGTATCACCGCTTCTATATGCATACCACTATTCTTTTAATGGCATCAACATTAATTCTGTTTTATTTCCTTGGACAATCAATTATAGGTAAAGCATGGCAAAGGCTCTTATACCATTCCATCGATGGTTCAACCATTTTCATTGCAATGGTTTCAGAGAGGTACTTAAAGTCAGCTGTGTGCAATGAAGAGTACAGTCTAGCTTTGGCAAAGTTCTGTACAAAGGTGAGGAAAACTTAAAGGCATTAGCCCTCCCAAGCACCCTGCAAATCCATCCCTGGTTGAGATGAATAACTTGGTGTGACTGGGAACTGACTCTGAAATGAATAACTCTTGGCTCATTTGTCTTTGACCTATGATATCATTCTGTACATATCCTTTAATCTGCACTACAGCACAGTAGCACAGCACAGACAAAAATTGGCAATATACATCTATTAAAAAGACTTCATTAAAAGGTATTGTGACTGAATATCTGTTGGCTGAGAAACAAATCTTCTTTAAACATGACTATTGGGAACCCTGTACAACTACATTCAACTGTGTAATTATTGCTGTTGTTACCTTCCAATTGTTCCAAAATAAATACCAAACCGAACTTTACACTTTGCAGTTCTGAAAGATATGAGCACATGAATAGTACAGGCGTGTAGGCTTCTGAAGGCTGATGTTTCTCATTCGTCAGAATTGTCCAATTTCGGGGGGAAAAAAATTGTCATATACTGTAAGATTAATGTTCATGTAAATATGTTACACTTTAGTATGTTTGTTTGAATGTTGTTGTTATTTGTGTTGTTAAAAAAAGGTTTTACATTCTTGGAAAACAGCACAAAAAATTGACAATTTTCATAAATAAACAGGTTTACCCTACAAAATCTAAATCATGATGGGTTTTGGTTTTCAGACCAGATAAATTTTTTTAGTTTCAGAACAGCAGATATATGTTCAAACTCAGACATACTTTCCAATATGCTGAATGAACTGTGTTTTACTGAAAGTATTTTTTATAATGAGTCATACAGTTAGATTTGTGATTTTGTCTGTAACCATATTGTAGGGTGATCCTCTACAACTGTGCGTGCTGAAGACTGAAGATACCTTGTCCCTACCCCCGGAGTACCAGGGAGTCACCACTGTCAGTGCAGGAACAGACTTTACTGATAAAATTGAGACATTTTGCAGCGACCTCGTTGATTGGTCGAAGACAAAGGAAGACTCACAAGCCGACGAATCTTTGCTGAGAAAAACACAAGCTGATTCACTCGTTTTGAAGGTAACCAGTGGTTTGAAATAACTCAGACTAAAATTTGATCTTTTTAATGCTTTCGACACATTTTATCGGTGTTAGCATTACAGCAACACTCAACACACAGTTGGTGGGTTTGACTGGTTAGACAGGTTAGGACAGTTTGTTAAAATGATTTGTTGAATGGTTTGAATAATTCCCATCATTCTTTGAAAATAACTGTAAATGTTTTAATTTTTGGATTTTGTTCATTTTCCCTGTCATTCTTTTCTCTCTGTCTCAACAGGATTATTTTGTCAACTTCGACGAGGAATCTTCTAAATACCGAAGATTATGTTTCCATGATAGGTTTCCAAACTTTTTGCAATGGCTCAAAGAAGGTGGTCCTAAGGTGGCAGACAAGAAAATGGGTAAAAACAAATCCAATATCGCTATAAGTTTCCACAAATCAGACCAAAAATACGCCGACTACATCTCTGCTGGGATTTTGCGTTTGGCGCCTCACTTAAAGGTGGAAAGCCATTGGGAAGACAACAAGGCACGTCTGGCTACCATGGAGACCGTAGATAGGATCGTCGCCCTCTTGTCCCCGAACTATTTGGAATCCCCAGAACAAGTGGAGGAGTTCCACATAGCCATTTGGCGACAAAGGATGGCAGACCCTTCCCTCCCTGTCCTCTATCCTGTTCAAATCCATGTTTTACCCGTGCGGCCGACCTACTTCCATATTATTCCTTACGTGGTCAGTTTAGAAGACCAGTTGTGGTTGGAATTTGAAAATACTTACAAGAATACCCTCCCGGAGAAGTTTGCCAAGTTGTCTGTGTCGAGACTGAAGACGGAGGAGCAACACGCTCTAGACTTAGTGAATACAGATCTGATCGACTTGGTTTACAAACAAAGGTAAATAATACCAACAATTGTCATTTCCAAACATCTTTCTGGTTTTATACTCGATTATCTCCATTCGGCAGTGGGGGCGGTTGGGAGGAGGAGGAGGAGCATGAAAGAGAGCAGGGAATTGTTTCTTACTAATTGTATTTAAATGAAAGTAATAATGACTTGTACTTTTTCTGTTTTGACGAGTCTATTCAGAATCGGTTGTTTTTATTATTTTTATTTTATTGAATTAATCTCAGCATTTTTGGGATATTCCAAAGTAAGTAAACCCACTTGGCTTTGCTGTTGTTAATGTTAATTGCCATTCTTTGAGTGTAGATTATGTTTAATTCTGTTGTAGTTTGAACAACAAGGTATTGGAATAATGAGTTATTTAGTATGGCACAAGCTTGTGGCAATGTACTATGAAAAATTGTTAGGCACTGTGTCAAAAAAAAAGGCTGAGTCAATAATCAAACAATAGAGATTTATCAAGGCAGACCTGGAGAGCCTAAACTGCACAGTACAAAAGATGACATCATATGCTACCCTGGTATTCAGCCCATTCAATGTCCTACTTTTGACAGTGCCTTATCAAGCTATTGCAGAATTGCAAGAATGTTTATTTACACATACTGTAATTTTTAGTAAGCAATGCATAAATCTTTATGATGCTTTTCAAAAAAAAATATTTTGGGTAATTAATTTGATACAGATATTGAAGAGATCCTATCCTTGGTCTGCATATTTAAGTTATCAATTGATCTCTTTTGTGATATCATCTTTAGGTGTCTTCTTCTTTTCATTGGTCATTTTCACAAAAACTTCTCCATTTGTCTTTCTATTATTATTATTATTACTATTATTTTTTCTTTTTGGTTACAGTAACACACCACTCAACAAGTCAGAGATACCCTGTTCATCTTTGGTCAACATCTTTACCCTGAGAGATCGGATTAAAGAACTGCAGAAGTAACCTCCGAATAAATCTCAGTTAACGTTTAATAACACCGTATTGAGTTTTAACTGTGTGTGGCTTGCCTAGGCCTTGCATTGTTCACATACCACTCAACAAATTCCAGATACCTTGCTCATCCTTAGCCAACAAATCTCCCCTGAGAAATCAGATAAAGTTACAGTGCAGAAGTAACCACTGGTTTACAAGAGAGGATCAAAAATCATTTTTATTTTGGTGGGATTGTAACTTTGTTTTACTTGCAGAAGACTTACGCATAATGTTTACAAGAAGTTACGCAACATTGGCCCTTTGATCAAACATGTTTTTTTTCTCTATAATATTAAGTGGTAGTTTCATTAGTTTTAATTTAATATTTCATCAATAATTACGACGCATGAAGTTAGATAAGAGAAACAAATCAGGAGAAATCTGAACATATTTTAAGGACCGCTGTGCTGAAGCCTTCAGCTCAAAGTGCTAATGTTCTTCATAAGAGTTATGTCCCAGGATTCGAACAACTATTCCTAGTTTTAACTTTCCAAATTATGTTGCATGTTATTAAATTTTGCCCATATTTTCTTTCTTTTTCTATCTCAGCAAACAACCTTATGACAAGTTTTTAAATGTGTAAATAAAATGATCATCTTTTTGATAGATGTTGTTTGGCCCCAGAACGTATAAGCCAGATAATGCCAATCTTGCTAATGTGAATCATACCAAATATCATATTTGGTTAACTTAAATGTAACACAACATAGTATTCACTATTCTTAAAGCTCAACAAATGGTGTTGTATGGAGGTATCTGTTTTGTATTCGTTAATGTCACCTCAAGTCATAGCTGACAAAAAAAATGATCTTTCATAGTTCCACAGACAAATCGTCATATTTTTTTTGTGTGCTCTTTTATGAAATATCTTCTGCTTGGTCTGTGTACTCCTCTTACCATCTCAAAGTATCTGCATTTATTGTGCAAAGATTCTGGAATTATCCAAAACTCAGGTTTTTTTCTGTTTGTGCAACTTGACTATCTTCTAGTCTGAGAGGATTTGACTCGTTTGAAAATGTCACAAAATTACTGATCTTTTTTTCGCTCCATATGAAGAGCATTTTCTTTTATACATTTTGTAGTAACTCAGGTTTTCCAATGCCTCATTTGACTAGCAATTGCCCCTATTTTCAATGTCTAAAAAGAATAACAAAATGTAACAAAAGCATATGCACTCTGCAATGCTACACTTATGAACTAAATATGTCTCAGAATGCGGCATTTAATGTGTAAAAATGTTTTTTTTTGTTATTGTTGGGAGTGGGGGGGGGGGAGGGAGGGGGAAGTCCCTAGACCAGCAGGCCAGTACATGTGGAATTGGTTTCAATGACCCTTGGGCCAACCCACTCCTTAATGAAACCCCAGATCTGCCCCGGATTGCATTTGTAAACAAACATTACCGGGACCTTATGGTTCATTGGTGAGCTGTTCTAACCTATCGGGATCATAGCAGGGATTGCTGATTACCAGCGATGAGATAACTTATGTCCATCCGTATCAGACAATGTTAGAGTGATTTAAGGAACTTTACAAATTCATGTAACTGCTGTCATGTCATTCAGCCACTGCTTCTCTATAGAGCTAGTCAAATCTTTATCTCTGCCCAGTGGCTGACCCGCTTGTCCGCTCTCAAACTCCGCTAGCCTCAAAACAAGTATCAGGATAATGCTAGAAGGATAGAAGAAGATTAAAGGGTGCAATGTAAAAGTATGTGCATGTTGCTATACAAATTCTGCGAGGCAATCGGACTAAATTATGTAATCGTTGCTTTATAATATTGGGACCAATGAAAATGACAGGAAATCGTGTAGGATGATTTCACACTGAAATCCTAGTGTTCAATCTTGATGGGAATTACTGTTTCTTACCGTAGATGTCCCTAATCTTGATGTACACCGTAAATGACCAATTGCATTTAAGTTAAAGATATGCTTTATTTGCCGAAAAATTTGGACGAGCAGGCAATAGAAGACTAAAAAATTTACCATACATATATAGATATTTTATCATTTTATCCCACAGTATACATGATATAGAGTTGTACTTTAAGCAATTCTGTACAAAATATATAGAATAAAATGCAACTGATGAAATTCCAATGAGCTCTCTTACAGTAATATTATATTGTTCATAAGATATTCAAATAAATATTTATATATTACACAACATTATCATAAAAGTGAATTATCTTTCCTCTGACCAGCAGAGGACACCCATAATCTGCTATAAATATATGACTATAAATAAAAAATATTTGAACTAAATATTAGATCGGTGTTTCGAACAATGGAAATCACTATATGTAAACTAAAATACCATCCATGTGCTGCTGTACAGAGACTTACACACAAGTTCATTAGTGCTTCTCTTCTCATTGCCACTTCACAATAATTTTTCACAACAACATAAAAGTGTTCAAAGTGCATTGCTACCAATTTTCTGAATTTAAGAAAATAGAGTTACTTTTCTTAAATGAACCAGTCAAGATGTAACAGAGATCTGCTAGTTGTTACATTAATTTCTAATTCTTAATATATGACATTTAACATACCTTAACCCCCCTCCCCCCACCCCAAAAATGTAGGGCAGTCATCCGATAGCCTCCGGATAAGAAACCAGATTTGTCGATGTTTCGTTTCTTATTAAAAGTGAGTTTACAAGTCTCCTACATTTGAAGAGATTCAAATAAATTTGGCAACAGCTACAACTCTGCATCAATTAAACTTGAATTTAACTTTATAGTAAACAAATTCACTAGGAAAAACTCATGGAAATCCTGTGACTGTTGCTTTGATATTCTTTGAAATAAGCGTAGTAAAACAGTACATAAAGTAATGAGGACACTTTTCCTTCAAAAACCACTTATAACCATTGTCTGAAATGTTACAAACTTCTGAGATGTCACAATGCACAGACACCGGAACTTCCATGAAGTAACAAATTTTAATGGCAAGCAAAAAGTCCCCTTACTACAACTAGCATCCTCCCTCCTTTCAAACATTTTTGAAATATCTTCCTTTCTAAACACCTTATCATCTCTAACACCTTCCCACCCCTTATACTCCCAAAGAAGAGTAGGGGACAAGATGGGAAGGCAATCTACCATAAGAAAATAGAGTTATGATGCTATACAGCACTTTTCAAAAAGCTTAAAAGTTACTACAAATGCCAAATAGATACAGTACCTGCTTAGTGAATTCCAACCAAATGTACACTGTCCAGTAATAGTAGTTGCTCGTTTGGCTACAATGGTAGTCATAGGATCAAAAAGTGTATACATATTTGAAAAAATGTAACTTAGTGGTGGAAGTAGATAACACACCCCCATCGATGCAATGGATTACCAAGAACTGAGAACATAGCTCAGCGATTGGGGCCCATGTCTAGTCGTAGCCCTGGGTTTTCCTGTATCTCCAAGCTGGGATATAGCTCGTGGATCGTCCTTTTGACTTGCTCGTTTAAGTTAGCGCAGCATAGGACCTTGAGCTTGTGACAGTGCCGGAGGAAACGAAGTAAGCTATCGTGTCTATCAGGCGGCAGTAAAATAGCTATGTCCTCCAGTGTACCCTGGTAGGTTGATGAAAGAAATCGCAGTGACTGACTAATGTAGGAATCAGATGCAATCAGACTAACGTTTAGGTTCACCAGTGGGATCTCCTGGCTGAGCACCCACGATAGAGGCATACCTTGAAGTGGAAAGATTGATATGAAGGTCACGCTGACCTTGAGGTGAGGGAGTCTGCGGGTCAAATGTTCCCATCCGCTCCCTGTCGTTCGTTTTCTCATCCCTCTGACGACGAGTGACAGGTGCTGAAGCGGGGCTCGGTCATCATCTGCTAGAGCTGTCAACAAAGCCGGGGTAACCCAATCATCCAGGATCTCCAAGGATACCAATTTACGGCACTTGTGAACCAAGTTGACCACATCCTGTCGACTGACGACCCTAGAGAGGTTGTCATTCTGAAGATTGATATGATGTATGTTTGAATGCATGTTGGCGAGCAAGTTTACTAGACTATTGCTATTTGCCACGGGTAAGCCACTGAAGTCGACCTCCCTTAGGCCTCCGTCTAAACAGGGATTAGCTAGGAATCTGTGCATGAGTTCCCAGCATTTCGTGGCTCTTGCTTGGGCGAGACTATTGCCTTTGTTCCTCCCATAGAGGAAACGATAATCAGCACATATGGCAAATTTCTCTAGCTTCAAAGATTCCATTTGTGATAATACTGTCAATAACTTGCATACATTTTTAACGTTTGTTGTGAGATATTCCTTCTTGTCAAAATATATCGTGATCGATTTCAAATGTTTTGCATACTGGGGGAAGCCATTGAGTTGGTCTCCTGCGTGCTGTCCATGATAGAACCAAAAACTGGCATCCAACTCCCAAAGAGAAGGATTTGCAAAACATTCTGCCCAACGCTTGCAAGTCACGGCAGCCGCATGTCTGTCCCTATGGTCGAGATATGAAAGAATTCTAACGATAATATGATGTGGCAGATTATTCCAGTGGTGAGTCTGATGTTGTCCCATCGTCGTGGCATGAAAACTTGGTGATCTGTGCCAAAAAATAAACAAGAAATTAAATTAATCAGATTTATTGGTTACAATTGCTTTGAACTTTACATGATCTCATCTGAGTTTTCTGTGGACTACGTACCTGTAAATAGCCCAAAAAGATCATATTTCTTGAGCAAAAATATTTGGGAACCGCTAAATAGTAGTCACAAATTAGTGAAGAATCATTAAACCACTGAACTGGCCTGCAGTACTGTTTTACTACGTCAATGGTGCATCATACTAGTAAAGCTGCAGGAATTATCAAATGTTGTGTAAATGGGAAAAGGCTTTGAAAGATTAGAGAGTGGTATACTATCAAGAATTTAGCCTAGCTTGTATGCTGCATAACCTGAAAACACTACCAAATGTTAGAAGAGTATGATTTAGTGTGGCGATATTTTTGATCTGCCCATTTAGCCAAACTTATTGAAATTGCAACCCAGATAAATATATATTACTTTGTGATATATGGTATTTTGGATATAATTTTTTTTTAAATAGCTAGACAATAGTAAGTCTCGAGACACTGTTTTAAGCAACCATTTTCCAGCTGAATGTTTCCCTTTGTTCAGAGCAATTTCATTGTACATATTGATATCAACCACAAAAACTTGGTCTTGTTTTTTTTCTAACAGAAAAATAATATATTACTATGAGGCCAAAAAAGTATGTTAATTTATATATATTGTTCTGGTCTGATTCTTCCATTTATTTATTACGTTCCTTTTTTAGTGTAATGAAGTGATTTTGTTGTTCTGAAATTATTATTAGAATGATACTGTAGGTCACATGCCATACATAAATAATTAATGAAATTAATGTTTAAGAAATTCTTACACTTCTATAACACTTAACAGTCAGGTCATTTGTCCTTCTCATATTGGCAAAGGCCAAATTTAGTTAGCCTATGCCTAGCTATATATATATTGACTTTTGAGTGAGACCTTTCACATAGGCTACCCTTGGCCTTTGCCAAAATACACAAAAAATAACAATGATTAATCTGATCGGCCCAAAATGGAACTTGATCAGACTTTCCTACCAAAAACTGAGAAAAATTTGATTGGGGTTAAGGCCATGCAAGTTTTTGGTTGTCTTTTCTTGTTTTGCTATAACCATCCTGTAACTTATTTACTGTTGTTAGGCTAAGCCCTACTGTGTTCTAATAAGCCTAACGTGAGGCCTAGGCTAAGTTGATAAACATGGACTAGGCCTACCAAGAAAGCTTGATTTGAAATCTTGATATTTCGCATGCACAACACATTGGGTCTTAAACAATACACATTCATTGTATCGCAACTTATTTAAAGAGACGATAATCGTTGCCAAAACAAGCTTGATTGTCGGTTGGATTACAGTATTCGCGGAACCAGACCCTGATAACCCGTTTAACGTGAATCCTCACGTTACCCACTCCCAAAGTGTTGGCTAGGCCTACCATTCCAAAAAGCGTAGACACAATAACTGCGAAACGATTTCGCAGTTATATGATATGGCAACATAATTTTGACCAAAAGCACAAAACCAAATATACGTTATAATAAATAATGATGATTTTTTGAAATCAGGAAACACAATGACCAACAGCACTTGCCTTACATGAATGATGAAAACTTGAACTTTAGGACGAACTATGGGTAGGACGTAAACTGGAATTGCTGTTGGATGTGTAGCATGTCTACCCTAAAAACTAACGTTAGTTTACAGAATAACAAGAAGAACGATTCTCGTCTAGTCTAGTCATACAGAATGGCAATTCAATATCCTTCTGATCCCAAATTGAAAGAGCGCCATCTAATTTCGAAAGTAAACCCAGAACAGCCACAATTGATCCACTGCAGCTTTCTAATTTTTCATAACATGTGGTGCGATGATCATTTGTTACAACTTAATGTGACCAAAACTAAGGAGCTGATTATAGATTTCCGTCGCAAGCCAGTAACTCACGCCCCCATCTATGTTCATGGGGAACAAGTAGAACAAGTAGATAAATATAAGTACTCAGGAACCATGCTGAGTAATTACAAAATTGACTGATATAGGAATGCCACAATTGTAATTTGTACTATAAGAAAGCAAATCAGACGCTGTATTTCTTGGGAAAAACTGAAGAACCTCAGAGTGGATAAAACAACCATGAAAGCTTGTTCTATAAATCCCTCATTCAAAGTGTTTTGATTTATAACATAATTTGTTACTTTGCCAATGTTACAAGAATCGATGTGAAGAGGCAGGCTCGAGCAATCTAGGAAAGTTGCTCAGCGGGTAATCGGTGTTCACTTAGAGTGCTTGTATTATGAGAGGGTCTGCAATAAAGTTAAACAAATCATGCAAGACCCAACTCACCCCTTGTTCGAGCACTACATTTACACGTGCTCTGGACTGCGTTTATGCCCACCACGTAGTTAGGGCCCGCTACAGATATTCATTTGTGCCTAATTCTATCCATATATTTAATTCACAAGTGAGAAGATAAGTTTCTTATTTGTAGGACTTGCTGTATATATGTTTATATTACTGAATGTATATCGCAGTCTATTGATACTTATACTATTGCTTTTTTTCCGATTACGACCTGTGTAAGCCGAATTTCCGATTGTGGACAATAAATTCAATTCAATTCAATTCAATTCGATATGTGTCACACCGTCTGCCAACGGAACATCACTCCAAATCACGGGTGTCAATATTTCCCAGAAATATAATTTCTAAGCCTCACTGGAATCCGTAAACTAACACACAATATAGTACGACTGATTATTGATACAAATACGATATTTAACTATCTAATAAAACTTAAGAAAAGTTGTATAGTAGGATAAACATGTTGTGATAAATTGTAGTAAAAGTTCTCACTAGCTAAACCCTACCCGACCATCATTGGATATAGCTGACATGTATACGCTGGCCATTCATGGAACCTTCAGATTTCTGTACCGCCATGATCATGCAGATTTCTTTGCTATGCTGGAGAGCCTAAAGTGTTCGTCACTTGTAAAAAAAACCCCTCTTTACTCAGTTGTAAAAATTTTTCGTACACTGCTCCTGGGAGGCCGAAGGTGTCAAAATCTCAGAGTCATATATTGGTCTAATATTTAGACCATCAGTAGTCTAGCTTGTTCAAGACCCAGCTGGCATTTCTGCTGTCTGTTACTTCGCCTGTTACTGTTAATATGAGTGCGCCCTCACTTCCTCTTTCGAAAATCGGCGGGCGTACAGTAGGCCTATACTTTATGGTATATATCTATAGAGATATGCGGCTCCGGATACCGAGTCACATTATAAAGAGGGCACACTTCCAGTGCAGGTTTTTATTTCAGATATCGATTGCAATGACAGTTACACTCCAGCGGTTGTCGTCTGCAAAAGCTATTAGTGCAGCAGGATCAGAGTGGACACACAGTTGTGATGTACGGTACATGGCCATCCAAACAGGGATGCATACATTTCGGATTTTACGTAAATATTGTTAACTTTTAAACTAACAGGCGATAGAAGTGAAATTTATAGTTTTCAATATTTAAATCATACAAAGAGACCAGAACCAAAACCTGCCAGCCTCGCCTCACGATGGCATTTACATTTCGAGAATTGTTTGTAATTACTGTTGTTTTTACCCTCATGTTTATTGGACTGTTGGATCTTACGGAATTAAAGGAAAACAGAGTTAAAGAAACAAAGAGAGAACCTCAACATATACATAATTTCAATACTCTTGAATCGTGGCCATTGAACGCTATTACTGGTGAGTTGAATTTTGGCCAATATCTGACCTGTTTTGCTTTCTTACGGGTAAAGACGCAAGTGACGAAAAGTCATTAGTGAAATACTAGTGCTAACTCACCACGAAATGACATGTTTGTTATTATATTATGAACTGGCCACTCAGTGCATGAACCATTTAGCCTTTTACAGCATTTGTTTCCAGTTCAAAAGAACATATAGGTATCAAATCACATTAAGAGTAGTGTACGTCCGCCTGAAAGCGTAACCCTTGTCGGAAAATAGTACAAAATTGACCCTTCTGAAGTGTAAGGTACCTGTAACAACAGTTCAAGTTGAAACAATGTAAAGTTCATTTGCATAAGAATGCCTGTGACATTGCTGAGATTCTGTTGACGACTATAGGGTACCTAAGAAGCCAATCAAGCAACCGCCTGGTCCCAAAACACAGAACAGCTTATCAGGCTCAACCGCAGTCTAAGTATGCACTGAGACCCACATAGTAAATGTATTCCTATATATGTTGTAACGCTACCTTCGGGTGTTATGTATCGAATACCTCTGGTGAATTCGCCTTCACTGTCGGAGAAGGATAACGGAGGGAGGGGGCGTATTCCTCTGCGTAAGAAACGGGGACAGGGGGAGGGTATGGATGGAAGCTAGAACACTCAATACCAGAACAGGTTCTCTGTGTTTACATGAGTTTATTTACAAGTATATGCACAATGCGATATTACGTTACAAACATACTGACTGGGTCATTCCGCCTCAAATCAATCAATTTTCTGAAAAAGTTCCCAGGTGACCCTCTCAGATTTAGATAAAATTTCATAAAAATAATTGAGTATGGCCCTAATGAACACTTACAATAAAGTAAAATCATACTCCATGTCGTTTTCGAGATATGGCCCTTTGAAATTTGGTCGAAATGGCCGTTTTTGTGCGTGCGCGACTCGCGAAAAGTGATTTTTGTGATAATTTCCGACTTTGAGAGCTCATTATTCAGTCAAGTTTGTACCAGGTAGAGAGCTCAAATGTGGTATTCTATCTAACTACCTGCCAAAATTCATGAATCTGCACTCAATTTAACTGTATAACTGTATCTCTTTTATTTTTCTGGTTATGGTCACCCAAAGTAGGCACTTTATTAAGCCGAAAATGTTTTTTTTTGGTGATTTTTAGGGTCACCCTGTACCCAAATGAGGGGTCACATTTATCCTATATTCCCTGGTTATTATCTATGGTTGCATATCCATACCCATAATATTTACAAGCTCACCAATGCATTAATAAAGAAATGGCATGGGTCCAAAGTTGGCTCCAGCCAGAAAAAAAAGTCAAAAAGACCCCCCCCCCCCGTCTTGACCCCGCGATCAGTAAAGGAACATTTACTTTTAAAATTTACACCAGTATACACATATATACAATACAATACATTCAATAAAATAGAACGGCGGCAGCCATTCTTAGCCTCGT
This sequence comes from Apostichopus californicus, assembly GCA_020650975.1. Classification (NCBI taxonomy): domain Eukaryota; kingdom Metazoa; phylum Echinodermata; class Holothuroidea; order Aspidochirotida; family Stichopodidae; genus Apostichopus; species Apostichopus californicus. The sequence goes on along the minus strand of JAIPMN010000158.1, from coordinate 1,342 downwards.
AACAGTATAAATATAGTAATGTGTATATAGTCAAGTGTGTTGGCAAAGAAAAGGAAAAGTTACTAGACATGGCGAGAAGGCAAAGATCACGTGATCATAATGTGTAAACAGTACACAGTAGATCGACCACCGACCTTGCTTGACAAAGGTGTCACATCTTCGTGATCATACGGTTACAGTTTCGATTTGAAGGGGATTGGGAATCAGAGTGGATCAGTAGCGTGGTTGTTTTGTTTTCGTGCACTGGCTATGCCTTGGTTAACTTTTTTTTTAGAAAGTAACAGAGACTTAGGCTTCGAACACATATGGCTATACGCCTTGCGGTTATCATGAACTCCCACAGACACTACTATAATGGTTTATAGCACAGTATATGTTACATGTAATAATATGTTAACGATTATTTCGGTAAATTATAAAAATAATGATCATATCGTGTTTTTATTATAGAAAATGAAATAGAGCCGACGCCCACTAAAACAGAACCATTTGATTGTTCTAAGAAAGTGCTTGGAGGAACGGTAAGTAGCTGTGAACTGAGAAAAGCGGGTTGTTGATTCACCACGTATAACGTATCCGACCAAATGAAAGTGTATATAACCACCAATAATTGTTCCATTAACGCAGTGGCGTAGGAAGGTACTTTTGAGTGGGGGGGGGGGGGCTGAAGACTGATGGCCGGCCTGGAGGAGGGGTCTAAGGGGAGGGAATATTTTTGCATTTCCAGGTGGCCTCAGATGCAATTTGGTGCAATATAGCACACTTCAACACCCACTCCATTTTGTAAATAATTTTGCATTTTCACCTGGCCTTAGATGCAATTTGGTGGTCCAAATGAGATTTTTTTCTCATTTGGAAATGAAAAAGGGGTTTTCTGACTTGCGGAGCGGGGGGGGGGCGGAATGATACTTCCGCCCCCCATATTCACTGGGGGGGGGCTGGCGCCCCAGCACCCCCGGTTCCTATGCCCTTGCATTAACGTACACATGTCATTCGTCATTTTCAGGCCCGCCATACGATAGCTGCATCAATGTCATAACTCTTGCAAATTACAACCTATAACTTTGTAGACTTTGAGCTATAAGAGGTGTTAATTAAAGCTTAGTACTACTCATGCATGCATGTGGTCGTTAGCCCACGTTGTGGAACCTTCACTGACAAATGCACTGCTAATTGTGCTCAAATCACCATCAGTTCTCATGATTTTGAGACAATTGATAGTTTAATTCTTCTTGAGCATTCATTACAATAATGGTGATACACGGTGATACACAAATATACTTTGAACTTTGTGCAACGGTACAACAACCTTAAAAGGACATTCACACACCAACACACACAT
>JAIPMN010000157.1:9038-29852 GCA_020650975.1 Apostichopus californicus | reverse complement strand
ATTATAAATATATATATATATAGATATATATATAGATATATAAAGATATATAGATATATATGGATATATAGAAATATATTGAGATATATCTATATATATCTATATATATATATAGATATATATATATATAGATATATATAGATATATATATAGATATATATATAGATAGATATATACCATTCCATTCAAGGACAGTCAAGCAGTAAATGTAAGTGGAACCTACTTACTGTTTCTGCTACATGTTGTTTTTGACATTTTTCATTTACAACATGTTTAAAGACTCACCAATTTCAGTGGTGTTTGAATAATTCAAACATTATATGTATATATATGATATGTATATATATGAAATGTTCCTGTGGCCTTTTGGACTTAATTCGTACATGACTTAAACCCATCTTACATCCAATTTATATAAAAAACCTAAATCACATTTCTTAGTTATTCACATAGCAAAGAGAAATGGTTTTTCGATCATCTTGCAATAGTCTAACATCAACCTTTTTCTCCTCAAATTCGCGGACATCATCATCATAATTTATTTTTTACCCTTCATTTCCTTTCCCATTAATCCAAAGAGAAATGTATGACAGTGGCCTCAATTCCATGCCAGGGTAATTCTTTTTTTTATGTTATAGTAGTGGCCAAAGGGACAGTTGTTAGTTCAGCTGAGAGCGAAGTAGAACATGTTTAACTCGCCGTAACAGTCACTTGGACTGCTTTTCATTAGATTAGCCTAAACACGTTAGAGCCATGTGGTAAAAAGCAGAGCAACGTAGCGGGCGGGCGGGCGGGGGAGATGTTTTCAGGCAGTTTACGATATATATGCAGCAAATGAGGGTTGTCAACCAACAGTTATAATTAATATCTGTTTTAAAATATTATACTTCTAGGTACTTCTAAATCAACAAATATTAAACCAAGCCAAACACCCAGCATTTGATCTCGAAGATTTTATGCGAATTAGAAACATTTCCGATTTTTCGGGCAATTTAATGAGATTATTTAATTGATGCCCTATGAAAATAAAACTGCCAAAAGTTTTAGATATATATGGCCCATGAATATGTACACATACTTGAAGTGTTGATATAAAATAGAGTTTACAGATAATGTCTTCCTTCTTGTAGGGAGGGGCGTGTCTTATTTGCTTTTGAATTTAATTGGATTTGTTTCTCCATGTCGAAGGCTAAATTTATTAACTCACAAATGAATCAGAATTTACACTTGGTCAAAAAAAATATATAAATAAATAAATTTTAAAATTTAAAAAAAAAAAATTTACACTTGGTACTGCTGGGTTCACAGTAATCATTGTAAGGATGTTGTTGATCACTTGAAATCAACATTGTTGATCACTTGAAATCAACATTGCTGATCACTTGAAATCAACATTGTTGATCACTTGAAATCAACATTGTTGATCACTTGAAATATTTTGTTTCAGGATAATTAATTGGTTTTACAGTAGCAAGGAAATGCCATGCCATTGGCTATCTGAATACTATTTTTTATTTACTTCATTTTTTAATTCTTACTCAAAAATCCAATATTTGATATATTTTTGTATGATTGCTTCTCTTCATTCTAGCTTATCTGGCAGATTTTTTTTTTAGCATATCATACATGTAGAGAGAGTTTGTTTGAATTTCCATTTAATTTGTTTATTTCACTGGTCACAAGATCATTTTTACTCCTTAAATTTGCCCCAAACCCATTAAGTCGATATTATGTGTTTAGCATGTCAATGTACAGATCACGTCATAGCGTTAAAGCAAAGGACAAAACATAGTCCAGTTAATAATTTCAGGAGATGAAAAAGGTTTACAACCAGAGTTTTTCCATATAAGGAAGAGATACAGTGAATATACTAATCCACAGGCTACTTGAATCCATTGAATTGCTTGTGTATACTAGAAGACTCATAGTTGTTTTAACAATGCTAGAGTGATCTTCAAGAAGAAGGAATAAATACATTAATTGATATGTTTATATATATTGAACCGTCCCAATTGGTAGGTTTTCTTCCAATAAGCAATTAGTGGACACAAGAACCACATCCATGTAAAAAAAAAAAAAATGGGGTTTGCACAAACTTCCTGTTCTTGTTAGGCAAACATATTCAGTTATTAACATGTCTAAAGATACGATTTTACTTCCGTGTTTAAATTGGTCCCCAAAACAAGTTTTCCACACATATTATAATATGTATTTTCTGATGTTTTTCTTGTTAACTTTTGATGATTTTTGTGTAATCATAGGAACAGGTCGCCACAGGTTTGTTTCTGTAAAGTGCAGGCAGTTTCACATAACACATTACACTGTTTTGAACCAAAACCATCCAGCTTTTTCTTGTGCTTTTGAAAATTCAGAAAAGAAAGTCCTTTCACCAGATAAAAATCTTTTCTATGGAATTAACCGCCTCTTATGTTACAGGTGACCTCCCTAGTCAAAGTATATTTGATTTGGTTGTTTGTGCTATATTTCCGAATGTCAATGGCCTCCCCGAGTACATTTTCTATTCTCTCTTTCTTGATTATTTCTCTTTCTTTCTCTCTTTTTGTCAGTTTTCTATTTCTATTTAACGGTGCCTATTTTTATTCGTCCGTTTCTCTTCAGATTTTTGATAAAGACGGGCAGGAACAAGCCAAGCTTGACCTACGAGATGAGAATTGTTGCAGTTGGATGATCTTTATCCGTCCCGCCAGGACTGCCGACGAACAGAATCTTGTTGTCTACCAGTTTAATGATGATTTATTTTTTACCAGTTGTAAGGTTAGACAGCACCTCCACGCACACCCCCCTGGAAATTAAACATTATAGTAATCATGATAATAATAATAATGTTAACCTGCAAACCAACCAAACAAAATAAATCGGTAAAGCCGGGAAGATGACGGGAATGAAAGGGAATCTTAATCCATTCTTTTTGGTCAAAGAAAATTCAGGGTGGAGTGGGAGGGAGTTACATATTATGGTTCAATTAAGCCTTCAATTCGTTCCTCTCTCTCCTGTCTCCTATGTGTACGCACTCGGATCTACCTAGCGTATACGACAGGTAACATTCTTGCACAGCGCCCCCAATTACCCTCTTAGGGTTCACTGGCCTCTTCCTTTGGAATCTAAACTTCCAGTAGGTTTTTGAATTATTTTGAAGGAAGTTTTAAATTGTACAGAAGGGTGAAGTGGTTGAATCATTTGTGTTGTTCAGTTTCTATCTGGAGTTCACAAGTTCTCTTTATAAGCTTGTACATTCAGAGTTGAATGTAAGGTCGTGTATCTACTGAGTCATTCTCAGTCATGATTCAATCTCACTTAGTCCAGTTATAGTGATTCCAACATAGCCCAGTTAGTTATTCTCACTGAGTCCAGTTAGTATTTCAACTTAGTCCATTTATAGTGACTCCACATAGCCCATTTATAGTGATTGCAACATAGTCCAGTTAGTCATTCTCACTTATAGTGATTCCCACTTAGTTTAGTTATAGCGATTCTCACTTAGTCCAGTTATAGTGATCCCCACAGTCCAGTTAGTCATTCTCACTGAGTCCAGTTAGTATTCCAACTTAGTCCATGTAAAGTGATTCTCACATAGTCCATTTATAATGATTGCAACATAGTCCATTTATAGTGATTCCCACATAGTCTATTTATAGTGATTGCCGTGTAGTCCAGTGAGTCATTCTCACTTGGTTCAGTTATAGTCATTCCCAATAGTGTAAGAATCATGTGTCATGCATTTAGCATTGCTTTAAATATAGTTTGGAAGTACCACAGTGAAAGTGAAAAATTGCTACCAATGTGGAAACGTAGTAAACGCAGTAAATTATATCTTCAACGTTTGGTCAAAGTTGCTGCAAACCATAAGATCGACAATTATAGAGATATTGCGCTGGCTGGAATTGATAACCTATTAAAATTAAATGCATCTTTAGCTCTAAACAGCATCCTCGTCACAGATGACATTGCAGACTACCCACTGAGGTGCACTTCCCTGGAAGAATCAAGGGTTGAGCCAGTCAAAATAGGTCACATCCACTCAACCGTATCTCAAGTTGGGAACAAGATATTTTGGTTTTAAATTATTAGTGTGCATGATTTTACTCTTTAAGATAAGTGCTACATTGTGTGCCACCAGAATAACACTTTTTCTCTTTCTGCTTTTACCTCAGCCTATCCAGCCAAACTGCGAGTTAAAGGTCTATTATGCATCTGATTATGCCAAACTGATGAACGTAAAAACGTTTGAGTGTGGTAAGTTATTCAGGCAGAATCCATCTTCTTCCTTTTTTGATTTTAAGAAAAGCCTAATATTATGACAGTCTCCTGGTGCAGCCTGTCATGACAGTGAATGCAAGCCTGTGATTGGTTGTTAACCATATCCCAAACATTGTGACAGTCTCCTGGTACAGTCTGACATGACAGAGATGACACTCATATCTGCCTGCGGTTGGTTGATGAACATGACATGTTCATTGTGACAGTCTCCTGGTACAGCCTGTCATAACAGTGAATACAAGCCTGTGATTGGTTTTTAACCAAGCATATCCCAAACATTGTGACAGTCTCCTGGTACAGTCTGACATGACAGAGATGACACTCATATCTGCCTGCGGTTGGTTGATGAACATGACATGTTCATTGTGACAGTCTCCTGGTACAGCCTGTCATAACAGTGAATACAAGCCTGTGATTGGTTTTTAACCAAGCATATCCCAAACATTGTGACAGTCTCCTGGTACAGTCTGACATGACAGCGATGACACTCATATCTGCCTGCGGTTGGTTGATGAACATGACATGTTCATTGTGACAGTCTCCTGGTACAGCCTGTCATAACAGTGAATACAAGCCTGTGATTGGTTTTTAACCAAGCATATCCCAAACATTGTGACAGTCTCTGGTACAGTCTGTCATAACAGTGAATACAAGCCTGTGATTGGTTGTTAACCATATCCCAAACATTGTGACAGTCTCCTGGTACAGTCTGACATGACAGAGATGACACTAATATCTGCTCCCGATTGGTTCATGAACATTACGTGTTCATTGTGACAGTTTCCTGGTACAGCCTGTCATAACAGTGAATGCAAGTCTGTGATTGGTTGTTAACCATATCCCAAACATTGTGGCAGTCTCCTGGTACAGTCTGACATGACAGAGATGACACTAATATCTCCATATGATTGGTACATGAACATTTCATGTTCATTGTGACAGTTTCCTGGAACAGCCTGTCATGACAGTGAATGCAAGCCTGTTTTTTATTATTCCCAGATCCACTGTTTCTATCAAATGAAATTTTGAATAGAACTATGAAAACAAGATAATGACCACCCTGAGATGGAAAAGAGTATGAAACAATTAGGAAGTAAACCAGCAAATCTTTCCACATTTCTATCACGTTATTATCATTTTGTTTCAGATGGAACTGACTCACTTTTGTCGATACCCATGAGCCAAGATGACAGTACGTCCAGCTTTGTTTCTGTTACTACATATCCAAGTCTAGAGCACAAGGTATGTCCATCAATTCCCATAGTAAATCTAAGCATAGAACACAAGGTACGTCCATCACTTCCCAAAGTAATCCAAGCATAGAGCACAAGGTACTTCTATCACTTCCCATTTTAATGCAAGCATAGGGCACAAGGTATGTCCATCACTTCCCATAGTAATGCAAGCATAGAGCACATGGTACGTCCATCACTTCCCATAGTAATCCTAGCATAGAGCACAAGGTACGTCCATCACTTCCCATAGTAATCCAAGCATAGAGCACAAGGTATGTCCATCACTTCCCATAGTAATGCAAGCATAGAGCACAGGGTACGTCCATCACTTCCCATAGTAATCCAAGCATAGAGCACAAGGTATGTCCATCACTTCCCATAGTAACCCTAGCAAAGAGAACAAGGTACGTCCATCACTTCCCATAGTAATGCAAGCATAGAGCACAGGGTACGTCCATCACTTCCCATAATAATCCTAGCATAGGGCACAAGGTACGTCTATCACTTCCCATAGTAATCCAAGCATAGAGCACAAGGTACCTCCATCACTTCCCATAGTAATCCAAGCATAGAGCACAAGGTATGTCCATCACTTCCCATAGTAACCCTAGCAAAGAGAACAAGGTACGTCCATCACTTCCCATAGTAATCTAAGCATAGAGAACAAGGTATGTCTATCACTTCCCATAGTAATCTAAGCATAGAGCACAAGGTATGTCCATCACTTCCCATAGTAATCCTAGCATAGGGCACAAGGTACGTTCATCACTTCCCATAGTAATCCAAGCATAGAGCACAAGGTACGTCCATCACTTCCCATAGTAATCCCAGCATAGAGCACAAGGTATTTCTATCACTTCCCATAGTAATCCTAGCATAGAGCACAAGGTACGTCCATCACTTCCCATAGTAATATCAAGCATAGAGCACTCGGTCATTTCGGCCGCAATCATCGTAACATAATCAGTGGACATTGCCGTTTAATCAGGACAACCACAATCGAGCGTATACAATGGGTGATTTCAGGCCGTATAAATATACGGGTCCTTGACCGAGGTAGGGCAGTCACAGCATTGGGCACTGAGAAATTATCAATATCAGGAAAGTTTGGGACATGAAAGAGAGACTAACTCATCACGGATTTCCCGTTTCTACTTCAAACCAGCAGATAAATTAAGTCCTGATATTTTTGGTAGTAGTTTGGAGAAATGCTGGATGTTGTTAACCCATAAATTAATGTAAAATACTATTATATTTGTGCTTCCTGTATTTATTTTAAATTCTATTGTACGTTGAAAGCATAAACAGCCTTGCATTAGTGTAGTACTTAGTAGTCATTTTACACGATATTGCATAGCATCATATTAAGCAATACCGGATAATTGACTCCGCGTTAAACCTCTTGGATTCCCCTCTGGTTGACAAAGTTGTCATCCGGTTTTCCTGGTTTCATTTGATAAGAAAATAGAAATTCTCGGAGGAAGTGGTTACAGAATCATGTGGTGCTTCGATGACAAATGACGAAATTACGTTTTGAAGTCAACTTTACTAGTCCTTGTTTTAATTTGCAATTCTCCAGTGTTGTCATTGCATAAATCAATTCAATAAAGATATTTCTATATTGAATGTGACTTTCAAATTTGGCAATTATACCTAACAAAAGGAACTTGTGTCGACCCATACCTGTGATGGCAAGGGTATGACAGAAAGAAAAGCACACATTGGAAAAACCAGTGTTCTTGGAACCAATTTCACAGGTAGATTTGCATGCTTCCATGCATTGGCACATGTTCCTAAAACCAGGGATGTGCTCAGGAATATTTGAGTGCCGGGCAGATTGTGAGGTAGTGTGATCCACACCCTGGGATCTCATGGGTGGGGTACCCCCTCCCCACTGGACAAATTTTGCACATGAAGTATGCTTAGGTGGTGCTATTTTTCCTATTCTGTGCCATGTATTCTCCCAAATTTGGTTATGGTAAAATTTGTTAAATTATCATCAAAAAGTGCCAGACGGAAATGTTTAAAATACTGTTTGTGCTGGGCGGCATTCAGAACTGCTGGCCGCAGCCGCCCGGTGCCGCCCGGTGCCGCCCAGCAGTGTTTCCTCTAAGAAATTTCCCATTGAGTCAAAATGGCTAATATCTGAATATTTGACTCACCACCATCCTGGGGGAGGGGTCTAAGTGGAGGGGTAAAATTATGGGCAAATTATTTTATTGAACCAAAAACACAATCCTTCAATGATTCGCGACTCTTCACGATGTTACATTTTGTCGACAGTATTAGTACCAGGGGCGTAGTCAGGATTTTCAAAGTTGTAGGCACGACTATCTGAGCGGAGCGCCACCATCGGTTGGCGCGGAGCGCACAAGAAAATTTTTGGTTTTACAAACCCCCCAGATGGCCGGAAACGGCCCTTCCCGAGTGTTCATTCTGGTTCCCTGGCCTCTTGGTAACTTGAGACACCTCATTCAATATCACTTAACTCAACAATCAAACGAGTTAAAATAGTACGTAATTCAATACTACATAATGTATATATTTAAAATTAGCAAGGTACATGTACAGAGTAAGCCAGTAACAACAGGCAACAAAGTGCTGCAGCTCTATAAAGTCTGTTAATCAACGATGGGCTTATTTGACTGTGGAATGTTTCTCAACTGAAATATTATCTGCGTAAACAGGTTCATAACTAGATGTTAAAAACTGACCAGATCGGATCCTAGTCTTTTTCAGCGGGTAGAGTGTTGATTGAAACGGCACGCGATAAAAATGACAGCCTATAGATGACAGAAGAATAGGTCACCTAATTTAGCCATATTCTTGCTAGGTTCATTTCAATAGGTTTTCCTGTCTAGACTCTCAAACTCGTCCAGCAAGCTTATGGATTTGAATTATAGGTGTTTTTAAAAAAAAGAAGATAACTTGGCCAAAAAAAGTGTAGGCCCAGGCCTACAGTGCTACATACTGGCTACACCCCTGTGTACTGAACATCGGCCAATCCAATGTCTGCTTTTTAAATTGAGGCATGAAACCATGAGCTTTATTTAAACGATGATTGCTAAATAATAATAAATTAGTTCGTTGCACATTACGCTTTATTTTTACAAGCTAAATTTGGCTAAATTAGGTCCACTTTGCAATGCAGGGTAGGGAATTAAGATTTGGCTTTGGGGGGCTATTTTGGAAAATGAAAAGTTAAACACGCCCCCATTAATGTATTTACGAGGGCTTTTTTAAGGCTTAAGGGGGCGCTTTTCCAAAGTTCAATATGCTGTTTACGGAAAAGTTCATTCATCAGAATAGAAAGCACAATTACCCTCTTCCTAGTTTGCTGCGACCGTATAGCAAATTCATTGAAAGTTTATTTGCCAAAATTTTCGATCGTTTAGCAAATAACGTCAATCCACCGAATATATGACGAAAAACCAATAACCCATCAACTGAAATCAGGTTTACTTCCACTGAAGGTGCCCTTTCCTTTAATCATGTATTTTTTCGTGTGTGGATAAAATCACTCACCACCAAATACGAAACCATTATACCGCTGAAAGTAATCGAAGTTAAAACCTTCAATCCATCGCCACAGAAACGGTGTACGTAAAATACATCATTCCCTCTTTAAGACATAGCACATACCTTCCAAACAACTGCCGATTTCCAGCAAATTGAAAGTTGTAAACAAAGCTACGGATTTTTTTTTTTTGCAAACCGATGGTTAGGCTACATTTCCCATTGACTTAGTGTGGTTGTTAGGCTAACATGTGGTCGAAGGTTGCAGTATTTCATGGATATTTTAGTTCTAGCTAACTGCGTCACAATTTCAGCGAATAAAGAGATGCTTAGGCTAGATTTTCCCGTTGACTACGTGTGGTGTTCGGCTACCATGCGCGCGACAACAGCAGCAAGGAAAGTATGTAAACAAAGCTACGCAAAGTATTGTTATTATTTTTTTTTTTGCAAACAGATGGTTAGGCTACATTTCCCATTGACTTAGTGTGGTGGTTAGGCTAACATGTTGTTGAAGATTGCAGTTTTTTTTTGGATATTTTTTATTTTTTATTTGCGACACAACTTGAGCGCATAAAGATATGGCTAGGTCAGAGTTCCGGTAGCCTAACTTCTCACTATAGTGAGAAGTTAGGCTACCATGTGATCGGAGATTTGTGGGGATTTTAGGTTATTGTCGCTGGTATTTAAATTGCTTAGTGGAAGCCGTAATTTGCCAGTGACTGTGCGAGAAGTTCCCGGTGATTGTGCGCGACCCTCCCGCACTGCTTCAAATTTGATGCGGGATTGTGAGAACTGTTTGTGCGATTCGCGCTGCTACTGCAAACCCTAGCTAAAGCAAAAAGCATGTCACAATTAAATTTACACAGACACCTGATATTACGAGGGCGATTTTTAATATTTCTCCTTTCTTTTTCGCCCTCGCAATTGTGCTTTCGGAGGGCTTTTTTAGCGCTTGCTAGGGCGACTCGCCCGTCGTCCCGCCTATTTCTGACCCTGTTGCAATGTAATGCAAGGAAGGCTATACAGATATTATATTTAGTACGCTGGTAGTGCGAACCATCGTAGTGTAGGCGGCAATGCATCAGTGCACGTTACGTTATATGATTTAGCTTTACAACCATCGAGCTAAATCTGCGTGACTGTATAGAAAAACATAGCTACGGTAAAGTTAACGATCGCTAATTTAACATTTCTGATGATAAATTGGAAACAATTTACAGTAATAATTTCTTCACTTCAAGATGAAGTTCTGAACACCATGCCTTTTGAAACGTTTTTTTTTCTATTCACACTGGATAAAATTTAGGAGAAAATGGAACCCTCTTTTTTTTTCTCTCTCTCTGAACGCCAGTGCGTCAAATCGGCAAACCATTGCGTCAAAATCGCGTCATAGCGGCTTAGCGGAAACACTGCCGCCCAGTGTGAGCACATCCCTGTAAAACATGTAAAAATGTGTTGAAACCCTTTAGTTTTCACACCTGTAGTAAAGTGTGAAAACGTGAGACAATCCAATCCAAGAATGATATAGTAGATAGACAACTTGGAAAAATACTGTGTCACCGAATATACTTCTAGTTCATACATTTGATTTCTTGTGACAGGATATAGATTCCTGTGTTGACCTGTGTTTGGGGGTTCCACTTTTTCCCCCAGGAAAAGCCTGTGGTGAAGTGGGACAAAGGGCCCAGGGAGGGGTGGAGATGGGGGTGTCAGGTTGCAGTGATGCTCACACTGGCATGGTGCCACCAGAGGGCAACAAGTTTATTACCACTGCTCACTGGAGGACGTGGATTGTACCTCTTTCATTCTAAAGCATTCCTCTGCATTATTCCTCAGTTGTGACAATTTCAGCAAATTTACTAGGTATTGCTCAGAACAGAATCAAACTGAGGAACCTTCCTACATTATTTAAAGAAAAAATATTAAATTGTATTTTCAAATTGCCCAGTTCCCTTCAAGTGTGAAATGTTTGTCACCTCAGACACTTCATTGCAAAACAGAGATAAAATGGGGTATAAATTGACAATTTTCAAATTGTGGAAATTTCTGGTCGTTATGTGATTGACAAACCATAACTAGTGAAGCTATGTGACACTTGATTGTGTGGATTTTGGGGATTCACATTATATCAAAGATGGTCGAGATAAAGGCAGTCTCCGAAATACTCATTGAAGTTATTCTTGTGACACTCACCTGCCAATTTATCCATTTCTACGCTCGGATTCCTTCATTCTATGCGTCTACGATGTCATCTCATTTTAAGCATCTCAAGGGCGAGTGATCTTCAAGAAAACCAGTTTAACCTAAAGATGGCATTTGAGGTTGACAATTGTTTGGCTGGTTGCTAGGGTGAAGCAAAGGTTTACACACATTTGGTATTAAATTCCAACGTTTGACGTAGAGAATATTGGGTCGTCTTTCCCTTTCGAAACTTTAAGATGCAATCCAGGTTCTAGAAGACCAGTATTCAGACGACTTTACTTACTTTCCTTCAATTTTTGTTTTTTTTTTATTTTCGTTTTTGTCTTCAGGCCAGCACAAGCTTCCAGTACAATGATACCAACAACAACGAGGCGCCATCGTCCTCTGAACCGTGGAAGTGCTCGAGTTGTAACAAAGTCTTTGCAACATTCAACCAGCTCGAGTCGCACCTGTGCGAGTCGCGGAAAGCCAAGAGAGGCCGGAAACCCAAGTTGAAAGAGGGCGAGGAGATGTCCAAGGAGATCGAGGGTCCCTCCGGTTCAGACAAAGGCCAGGCGGGTAAGACGAAAGGCAAGGGGGCACGTGGAAGGGGGAAGAAGGATAGCAAAAATTTTGCATGCGGCCAGTGCGATAAAGTATTCATGACGGCCGAGAAGATGAAGACCCACACATACCTGCACACCGGGGAGAGGCCATTCACCTGTTCAGAGTCTGACTGTGGCAAGGCTTTCATATCCAAATACAAGTTGCTGAGACACATGGCCACTCACTCACCGAACAAAATGCACAGCTGCACTTTCTGCGATAAGAAGTTCCACCGAAAGGATCACCTGAAGAACCACCTGCACACCCACGACCCGAACAAGGTCCTCTTCAGGTGCACGGAGTGCGGGAAAGTCTACAACACCAAGCCAGGGTACAAGAAACACATAGCCATGCACGCGGCCGCGTCGGGGGAGCTCGTCTGCAAGATCTGCGAGCGGGAATGTGAGAATACGGAGGCGCTACTGCAACACATCAAGTCACATTCAGGGAAGTCCAGTGTCACGAAGGAAAAGAAGCACCAGTGCGAACACTGCGACCGTAAATTTTATACGCGCAAGGACGTGCGCCGACATATGGTCGTACATACGGGTAGAAAAGACTTCTTATGCCAGACCTGTGGCCAGCGGTTCGGCCGGAAGGACCACCTGGTCCGCCACACTCGCAAGAGCCACGAGGGCAACGATCCACAGATACGGGTTAGGCTCGGCGAGCACCTGCAGGCGATGGCCGTGGCGTCGATGCCGAACATGGTGACCTCGCAGGGCATGACATTTCAGGAACCGTTTCATAGTATGCACGATTCGCAGCAGCTGTTACATCCCCAGATTCCATCGACCTCGATCCAGCAGGAGCCGCCGTACCCGATGTCGCCTCCCGTGAGGAACCGGCTGATGGAGCTCCTGAAGATACCACCTGTACCGCCCTCTCGGTTCAACAATAACTACCACCCGCAGATCAAGGTGGAGCCGGTCATGGAGAGCATGGAGTCCATGGGCAGTTGCAAGATGGGGGTCGATCCAATGACCCCCACGTCGGTGGACGTGGGCCACCTGCTGGGTTTCCTGCCGGTCAACTCCACCCACATGCAGCCTCAACACCACCACCACCACCACCACCAGGGCATCCCACCGCCGACACCGACCTCTCCACATATGATGGTACCCACAACGTCCCACGCATCGCTACCTCAGTCTACCCAGAATGCTCCACAGGCCCATCTACCTCATAACGTAATTCAGGCACACTCTGTGGAGCACATTGGGATGCCGCAGGTTACGGCCGTGGATCTCCACGTCAACCAGATGCAGATGAGTTCCCACCAAGTCAGCCAGCAGGGCCTTGACCCCATGCACGTGGGCTTCCTCGGGAACCAGGCACTGCCGCGGTTTCACCAGGCCTTTCAATGAAGTCACATTTTTAAACCTGAGAGGATCGTTTGATTGAATGACGTGACAGCCTTTTTGTTTTCAGCTTTAAGTGTATCCAATCTTTGACTGATTTTTGCTTATTTTTTCTCTCTCTCTTTCTCTCTCTCTCGTTATTTATTGCATCATTTTTTACTATATCACTTTTGGTTGGCACTTTTGTTTTTGAAATCTTTTATTCTCTAGTCTGCGATATCTTATTCTGTTGATATTATATATCCAGTCTTAAATTTCCACAGCTTGTTTGACACTCAAATTAGGGGAAACAGTAAAACAAAACCTACAGACATTATTTTTAACCCTTCCTGAAATATTAACATACGAGTGAGAAATTGTCAGGTTAACTCTAAAATATATATATAATTTCTTCTTTTTTTTTGGAATTTTGTTGCAATGAATTAAGATCAACAATGAAAACAGATATTTTGTCTGCATTTCTTTCATATTGAAAGAGTTGGCCTTCATTCTTGTATTTTGTCTAAAATAATTTGGGATGAATTCTTCCAAAACTTCAGCAACTTTGCTTTAAATTTAAAATATGGAGAAAAATGTGGTACCTCTCCGTTAAAACTTCATCCGTATTCAAAGTTTTCTTTTAAAGATTTTTACGGTCTTCAACATTTTGGTGGATATGAAAATGAGTTGGACAAGTATATACACATATATACATATATATATACATATATATATATATAGTGATATATATGTATATAGATAAAAATATCTCACTTTTTTATATTTTCGTTGAATAGGTTTCTATTTTACTCTCTCTCTCTCTTAATCGGTGACTTGGTTAAACATGAAAAACTGAGTGCTTCCATGAGTTTTTCCAAGTTCTCTTAAGAGACGAAGACAGTGACACACGTGCAAGTTTAAACTCCAAGGTGCAATACGATTCTTGGCATGTGTATATTGGCAAACAGGCTGTGGGAATTCATTTTTTTTTTCCTTCAAATTTTTGCAGCTTCCATTTCTAATCCGTTTCTCTGTTTGTTCGTCCAGTTTATTTTAATTTTTTGTTTTGTTTTTAATCTGTTTTCTATTCGTTTCTTTCATTCTTTGTATGTTAAATGTGTGTGTGTGTATAGTGTATCTTTGTATCTTTGTTCCTTGTGAAATTATTGCAGTTGGTATATGCAGTTGATCTTTGGCAGCTTGTCTCAATCACAATGCCCATCAATGCCTGCCACACATAACCCAGGTTATGTTTTTCTCCTTTTACCCCAGCCCATACCCATCCCCATTTTCAAGACAAAAACTAAACCTTAATGAAACTTCAAACTCCTTATTTACCTATTTATGTTTTGTTTTCATAAAGACATTATTCATCCGAATTGGTAACCTGATATTATTCATATAAAGACCAGAAATAAAATTATATAGTATTCGCTCTAGCACATTCAGCTGAACTGCAATTGAGGGAGTAAAGTATTATTGTTTTTAATTTTTTATTACCCTCCTTTAAAATATAAAAATTAACCAAGTATCACCTTTATAGCAGACAGCTTGAACTATTTTTATTAATTTTTTCCTTCTTAGATATCATTGAAAGTATATTTTAAGGATCTTTATTGTCTTTTGGGTGAGGGGGAAGGGGCTGTCAAAAACCTAACAAAGGCAAGAAATGAAAAAAAGGAAGCTTGAAGCAAAAATTTTGTATATTGAAACATTTCACTTTATTGAAGAAAAACGTACTTTCTGTATCCAGAATATACTCAATATTTATCTCAATGCCCTATTAGCCAATTATTGTACAAATATAACCAACTTCTTCTTGTCTATATTACTTTATGCTTTTATTTTTTTATTAATATTATTAGTTGTTGTTTTTTATAGCAAATGGCTGACTTTTACTATTTCTGTTCTAAACTGAGGTGGTCATTCTTAAGCATGGGTTTTTTACATTCAAATTAGGTGGCAACATTGGTGAAGTCTCTCTTTCACGAGACATTGCCGAGACATTTCCTCAAATTCTGCAATTTTCTACCAGATTTGATCCTGATCATGGTAAGTTAAATTTAGGAACATTCGAACATTTCCTTAATCACCCATTTTGTTTCATGAATGAGGTATGTGTCACCAATTAAATCTTCAAACCTCATTATTTCAAGCACTAAATTGGGAGAACAATTTGTGAAAATTATCAATCGGCATTTAATATGACTTCAAGTAAAATCAGAAACTTTTTGATAAATGACTTCATCACCCCACCCCATCAAACTTTTGAGTTATATTTGAGATATGTTTCACCAATTAAAACCTTCAAACCTCTTTTGTTCCATGTTAAATAACGAGGTATCTAAACACATCTGTCTCATCCGGGAGATATTTTCCACCCTCGTTAAAGAAGGCCAACCAGCACAAGTTTTGGAGTAATATCCAATCTGCTAAAGGAATCACTATTTTTGCCAAGTTTGAAAACGTTTTGTTCGGTATGCTTTGTGTCCGTTCACTCCAGAAAATGTGTCGTCTTAAAGGTAACGCTCCTCCAGAAAGATGAGATGGAATTGATGTTGCGACCTAAAAAAATTTACAGCATTGTTCTGGTCCAACTTTTGTTTCAGAAAAATGTAGGAAATGCTAGTTCGAGAGAATAATTTACCGAAAGGGGTGCCGTCCTACAGCAGAACGATATACCATGCAAACAAATGCTTGTCAATGTTTTGAGTTCTCTGTAAAAATGATTTAAAATGAAAGGGTATTAGTGGTTAAAATATTACAATTTTAGGGCTTCTTTGGTTTATTTTTAAAAAGCTCTGCTGCCTTTTATTCTTTTTTCTTTACTTTTTTCTTTCCTGTGATTAATTGTTATTCGATTTCCTTGTGCATGTCTTTCATTGCTGCCTCATGATTATTCATTATTTTTGCACTTTTACACGCTTCTTTCTCATGACCCTTGACCTTAAATTTGAGGTGCACAATTTGCCATCTGTTGTTTCTCTAACTAATGTTTTTTTTTTTTTTTTTTTTTTTTTTTTTTTTTTTTTTTTAAAGAAAGATACCTCAACAATGTCATGAATATGCATCATGTCTTCATACAATGAATATTTAACATGTAAATTTGTGCATTTAAATAAGACTTAAAATGTCATAGTTCTATGTATCAGTATTATAAATTACAACAAGTAAAAAGGAGTTTATTTTTTTCTGTATAATGCCGTCACATAGTCTGTTTGACATCGAACCTTATAACTTCACCCTTTGATCGTCGCCATGTTGTGTCGTTGTTTGTTTGTTTCATGTTTTTATTTTTTTATTTTTTATTTTTTTGTTTGTCGGTCTTGCCTATGGGCATTAAAATCTTTGTCAATTGACGTTCGACATTCAAAGTCTTTTTAACACTGAAATAACTCGGGAGGTTTAGATTTTCATTTTTGGGGGGGGGGGTGGGGGAGGGAAGGGGTTTTAGACACAGTTTTTGCTTGCCGGTTCTCTCCATAATGTTTAACAAATTATGCAACTCTTTTCTTTAGCTCTTCCTTTCTAATAATTTTCAGTTTGACATTGCAAAACAACTGTAAAGTTTTTCATTGTATTAAGTGGAGAAGTGTGTGACATTTTATCATTTTCCGTAAGCATCTCATTTTCTTTTCTTCTTTTTTTTTCTTTTTTTTTAAAAGACATATCCTTTTACATGGAGACACTGTCACTGAAGAGGCCAAGAAGTTTTTTTTCTAGGAATTACCAAGGAACCAGTAAATTATTGAGTCATTTTTTTCCCCTCTCATTTTTTTATTCTTTTTTCTCTCTTAAGTATTTTTAACACTCGCCATGTCATGCCAGAATATTACTACTTCATAACTGACTCACCTCAATCACGAATGTGTAAATAGATTTTTTAGCGAGCTACTCATTTTTATGCCTTTCAAATACCTCATAAAATAACGTAAACACAATTGTTATATCATTTTTTTTCTCTCTCTCAAGATTTTCATGTAATTGAAATTGAAATAAAAACAAATCTGCTGTTAAAAAGGAAAAAATAGAGAAAAAAAATTCTAGGTCTCACCCACCAACGGTGACTCATTAGGGTTTGGAACTTCTTCATTTCTGAGAACTTTATTTGAGAAATATAATTGATGGACAGCAGAGGGGGTGGGGGGAACTGGGTGGTCCAAATGGTTGCCCTAATGTAATTTAGAAAAAGGGAGAAAAGGGACATTATTTGGGCTGCCAAGAAATCCCTCCCTTGGAGGCTGTTGGATTACTAACAAATATGGCCATTTCGATACATTTTGATAGACACATTTCAATTCAGTCTTTGTACCATTTGGTCCGTCGACTTGGAATGGGTTCTCAAATAGTATTGGATAGATAATTCACAGTATGAAAGGAAAGTTAATATCCTTTGTTTACTATGCTCATCAAAAGTTCCATCGAAGGAGAAGAAGTCTTAATGAGTTCCTTTCATTCCGATTAGCTATGATAGGATGTAACCTAACCCAACAACATTTGATGTTCACCAGAACTCCTCAAGAGACAAAATATTAAAGAAAAAGCAGATAAAACACCGATAAAACACCGTAAGGGAACGGACATTTTGACATTTTTTATTGGATCTTTTTGTAAATTTCTATTCATGCAGTGCTTTCATGTAAGGCCTTAGCATCTCAACATGGTAGGTTTGTAAGACAACAAAAAAAAACATCACTTCTGCTCGTAAAAACTTATATTCAATGTTATCCCTCCAAAAAAGCCAAAAGAGGAGAATTTTTGCTTGTTCAAAAATAGCTTTCTCTGCTTTTTTCCCCCAGGTAATGAAAAACAAAGTTAATCTAGATATGTTTTTTTGATATGCCTTGTGTGGTAATATATAACGATAAATTTCATATTCTTAAATTTTGTTACAAACTGTTGTCAATCTTTAAAGCAACATTAATCTACAACTAAGAGCTGATAGGAAGGAATTAAATATTGCTACTTATTGTTAAGTTAAAATAAAAAGGAGAAAAACATTCATATAATTACACTTTTTCTCCCCACTTTTTTTTATTTTAGAGGATACAATCTTTACTGTTTTCTTGGTAAATCTGTTTAGGGGTCATGTGACGTCGTGCAAGTCATCTCGTATGCAGTATTCGGAGATTGCGGGATGGGTTCGCACTGTCTTCCAACAAAGTTATGTGAACCCGGTTCTGTGCAAAATTTGGTGCTTTACACTTTTCAGTTTTGGCAATGCTCCTTTTTAAGTTTCATATTTTTATAACATTCATATTTTTATTTTTCATACCCAACAAGGTGTTTTATACGGTATGGTGTTTTATACAAGCATATTGAGTCATGTTTCAAAAGTGGAGGACAAGATTGTACTAGAATAGAGATTTTAAAGAAGTGAAACAAATTGATGGAAAATTGTCGGTAGGAAAGAATGTTACTATGTTGCTTGATGGAATCGTTGGAATTATAAATATAATAGCCATTAAAATGTTGATGAAATTTCGTGAAGAAATTTTGAGACAAGAGAGAGGTTAGTGGGAGGTGTATTATTGGTCAGTTTTGGGTGCTAGATATTACCTGTATCCTCAGAGTTAAAGACAGAGCCACACAAGCCTTCAGATGGGTTATTATGTCCTACATGCATGATAAGTAACATGGGGTACAGTATGTTATGAACAATTATATACCACATTGTGCAACATCTCATGGGATATCATCTAGTACCTCAAGGTATATCCGAAATATCAGAGTTTGGTATCAATGGAGTATGACGTATCAATACCACATGTTGTATGGCACATTACATAGAAAGTCACACAATACCACATGCTATATTGCACATTACATTGGGTCATCAAACAATGCCACGTGCTATGTGGCATATTGCATAGATTATCACACAATACCACATTTATCTGGCAAATTACGTACGTTATCACAGAATACCACACGCTATGTGTCAAATTACATATAATGTCACACAGTACCACATTTATCTGGCACATTACACATAATATCACGCAGTACCACATGCAATATGGTACATTGCACGCATTTTCACACAATACCACATGGTACATTACATGCGTTTTACTATACAATACTATACATGCTATATGGTACATGAGATGATCACACAATACAAATATGGAATGCTATCATGTGGGATACCTTGGAGGTATCAGATGGGATATGGTGAGAAATGGTCTGATGTACCACACTAAATATGTACACATGTGGTTCCTTGCCGAAACATACCTCACAAGCAGTTTTTATTTTTTATAAGTTATTTCATGTTGCAATAGCCTCAATACAATTCAATTACCTCAAAAGTCAATATTGATTAAGGGAGAAGAGATTATTGTATATCACTGGAAATGTCTCACCGTCAACTGTCAATCGCTAGTATTAGGACATCGGAAATCACCCTGTTATGTTGTAAAGCTCAATTTTCTTGTGTGTGAGCATGTTCACTAATTGATGATTATCACGAAATATCGCAGCAAAACGTCTGTAAACAGTGGAACTTTTATTAGCTGATAATTTCAAGAAGGGAAAACAGAAAGAAGAAAACCGATAAAATTTTGCAAATTGCATCATTAATCATTAGAACAAATGAATATTCATTTGGTGGTGAAACAAAGCAGGCTTGCTTAGTTCGATCAATTTGAATATTATTTTAAGAAATTTATTCAGTAAGAACTACCGGAAACTATTCTGTTTGAAATCAAATTTATTGCAACAACTTTAGCATTTGTGATGGTAAATGATAATATTTAATGTCTCACAACTAATGGGTTCTTCATACTAATAAATATATTTTAGGAATTTGAACCATTTGATGGCAAGCCTGCAGAGACATTGAAAAATGGTGCTAACAGTCGCACAACCCACCGGTATGGTATACTGTTCTGCCTTCTTGATTGGGGTAATATCACCAAAATAAAAATCGAATAAATGAGAAGGGAAAAAAAGGAACTTTTCCCACTTTTAATATTGACTTTTAATCATACCTCTCAATCACTTTCATCGTTAATATAAATTTTAGGGGAAAAAATCAACCTGTTTTCCTTGTTATCATCTGAAACTCTAGAAATGAAATAATTTTTTTCCCACACTTTTAGAATGAACTTTTCTTTTTAGCCAAGCCAGCAAAATTCTAGTGTCAAACCCTCAGTAAATAATGTTTCGATGTAAGGCTGCGCTTCTTTTGAATCTGTCACAGCAAGAATTTCACACAATATGCTGTTGTCATGTTAGATGGCAGGGTAGTGGCTGATACATTGAAATTTTGAAAATAATAGATTTTTCCTATTCTTTGTTTTATCTTTTTTTTTAAAGAAATTAAAGGGTGTTTTTGTAATCAGTGAAAGACGAGATTGTGTCTAGTCCTGTTTGAACTATTATTCAACCAAGTTGATATTTTTTTTTTTTTTTTTTAAGTTTTTGTACTTTCAAAATGATTTAACATGTCCTAACTATATATTTTTCTTTGGTTTCATTTTGATTTTCTCTTCGCGTTTTTTCTTTTTCTATTTCTTAAAAACAAATCTGTGATTTTGTAAACGGTGTACCATCTCTCTGTTGTTTCTTTCAAGTTTTTGCACTGAATTTTAATGATGTAAATTTGGAGTATCCATCTACGTTTTTTTTTTTTTTTTTTTTTTTTTTTTTTT
>JAIPMN010000156.1:0-14983 GCA_020650975.1 Apostichopus californicus | reverse complement strand
ATCATCATCATCATCATCATCATCATCATCATCATCATCATCATCATCATCATCATCATCATCATCATCATCATCATCATCATCACCATCATCATCATCATCATCATCACCATCATCATCATCATCGTCATCGTCGTCGTCGTCGTCGTCGTCGTCGTCGTCGTCGTCGTCGTCGTCGTCGTCATCATCATCATCATCACCATCATCGTCATCAGCTTTTTTATATGCAAATAGGACCAACGTTATAAAGGGCTGAACCATAGGTAAGCCATGAAGTCAGTAATTCTTCTTTCAGGATGGTAGACCTGGTTTAACCAGGGAACTGTTAAGTTATCTGGTTTAACATATAAGTGATATTTTTTTTGGCAAGACTTGATACTGCTTATTCCTCTTCCTCTAATTTAAAAAAAAAAAAACTTCGTGACCTTCATGGCAATCACGATGTGTCCGATTATTCGCTCCGTTCACGTCTGAGTCGATCTATATTTCCCTTTGGTTTCATACTATTCGTGATAAAATTCCATCTGCCATACATAACTCCCATCTGAATCAAACAAAGGTTAAGAGAAATGATAACGATGACGATAATCATCATGGATCTAAAACAATAATTTCTTACCCCCTTGCAAATATCCCTCATGACACGAAACTTGATGGTCCTTCCAAATGCATGTTAGCACATGAGATTGCAAGTTGACCCAAACAGGGGTCAACATGAAGTTCATGCACTTTCTTAGAAGGTAAAGAGCTCTATAATATGTATATACCTTCGTTCTTGGTATAAAGGTGTATACATGGAGACTCTGCACTGAAACGAAGGTGGTTCGGTATGCTCATATAGCCTAGGGAAGTTTATCTTTTGATCCTCTTCTCCTCCTTCGGGTATTAGCCTCGTCACATGTCCCATCATCAGTCTCATTTATAAAAAGACTAGCTTAAGGCAACGTTCCGAGGAATGTGGTGTGATCTGTTGCCATGGTTATTAGTCTTTTGTTTTAGTATCAGGACCCGATGGATGATATGTTTTGAAAAGAGGTTACGATGAACTGAAAGTGTAAAGTACGCGGGATGAAGCACGACCTATTAGGCCTTCAACCCTTTTCAAAGAGGAGAGACGTGCAAGCTATATACTACTCGATGTTATCAATTGTCGAGATTTTATTAATAACTGAGCTTTATGAATAAATATGTTTGACAATCGGATCGCGTACTTGTTGTTTTCAACAATGTGGATCAAAACGTCCGTACTCTCACGGGCGACTCTATGACAACAATATAGGATGCAACAAGTGTCCCGGATTAAATGACGTGACGATGATTCATGGCAGTTTGACTTTAACAGAAATGTTTGGCTAAATTAGCAGCTGTTGACAAATGGAAAATAAAGACTTGATTTTACATGATAGTTACTTTGTCATATACCGTGTACGAGGTCGAACTGTCTTTTGTGTTTACACTATATTGTTACGATGCATGTTATCACCCCCCCCCCCACCTTATGCCAGATAAATATGTACGGTGGGATCCAGTTGAATGACATATGCAATAATTGGGAAGGAAATCGAAAATATTAATACTTCAATTTGAAAGCAACAAATTACAAGTATTTTTTTTTCTTTTACTTTGATGCCGTACACATTAAAAATCTGTATTAAAATGCCAAACGATGGATATCAATTTCATTCTCTGTCCAAACACATCAATAACCCAGTAGATATATGAATGGAAACTTGTCCCGAGGCGTTTATGCCTCGTGAGACCTAAATTGTCAGATCCTTTCACGAAACGTATGGTTCACTTTCAAAACGTACGGCGTTAATGAGGAGCGCAAACAGCTAGAGGCGAACCAAAGCGATCTGTACACGACCTTCGACCTTGTCAAATCTTTAACAAGAAAGGAGCCAAATTTTATTAATCTGTACTTATAACCACACAAAAAAAAATGAGAGAAGATTTTTTTACCCCTCTTTGTTACCCTAAGCTAGACTGTATGACGTATTCCGTAAGGTTGGTCACCTCAGATGAGAAATCTATCAACTGTAAACCATTTGGTATAACTGATATAACTTGCCATTTTCCTGTGTTATATATTAGATTGATTTGGTGAACTCATGAAAAGCATGTATTATTGTCATCTGTATATGTTTCATGTGTGGTTCACGTCACTAGTCATGAGCTAATTTTCCGGCCCGAGAATATACTACTTAAAACACTCATAGATATGGCAACCTACACCTAGCCTATACTTTCATCCATTTTTTGTTAAGACAATGCAATGAAAAGACACAAAACAGTAGCCTATATTCAACTTGTCATGTGATAACTGTGATTGTCATAGCAATTGTTCACAATAAGGACAACATTTAGTTAACGTTCTCAAACTTGAAGTAAACCATTTAAGTGCAGCCAATATTTTTGCAATATTCTAGTTTAGTTTTAACGATAATTAATACATCTATATCATTTGGTTATTAATTTGACTAGTGTATTATTATTATTATTATTATTATTATGATTATGATTATGATTATGATTATTATTATTATTATTATTATTATTATTATTATTATTATTATTATTATTATTATTATTATTATTATTATTATTATTATTATTATTATAATAATAATTATTATTATTATTATTAGTAGTAGTAATATTATTATTACAATGCAACGGTTATTCAAATTACAAGTCTCGGAATCAATAGCTGACTTTGCATGATCTCGATTGCTCTATAATTTTGATCATTATCGTTAGATCACCATATCCAAAATATTTTCTTGAAATATGAAACAACTGATTGAATAAACTAAGAATATCTGGAAAAGTTTCCATTGAATTGTTTCGAAGCAAAAGTATAATTTATCCCGTAGTTTGATTACCGACTTTCAAATGTTTTCTTTTCTTCGTGCACAACCCATTACCTAATACCCGAAATGCGCATAATAAGCACATTCTATGTGTGAGTATTGTCACAACAGATACAGTTCTATCCGGATAAATCTATTTCCTCAAAGCGAATGTTAACACTTACCCTAGATCTGCAATATGTTCACAACACGTGTAAACATAGGCCAAACTTATAAATATTTGACAAGAGACCAGTCAGACCACCAATTGCAGTCAATGTACAAATATATTGAAAATATTGCACCGCCAACGTTCATATGGGAAAATAAATTAGATAATTTACAATATTTAATTTTAAATATAAATCAATTTAATAATACAATGATTTAGATATGTTTAAAAGCTTTTTTCATACAGCCAATCGCTGTGATGAAGCTACAGCTAAAGGAAACAAATGGAATACTTAAAGGATTACGTCTAGCAATTTTTTAACTTTTTTTTCCCCTCAATATTATTGTAGTTTTCTGCCGATGACATACTCATCAGTTTGTATTGTCAAACATTTTGGTATATGAAAAGAGTAACGGGTGGAGAGAGCGATAGTTAGAGAGAGACATACCTACATCGTTATACCTCAGCAACGCATTCACATACAGGGCTGAAGAACGTTATAATTATAGTATATTAATTATAGATTTCTCTGCATGTTCTCATTACGCATGGTATACGTCTATAATCTTTAATGTCAATTACCAACCGGTCATCGAACCCCACCGTCACGCCGTTTACATCGGCAATATAAGGCTACGCTGTTAGTTGATTCATTCACCATGCAAACAGAATTTTATGTTGATATTTATATCCTTCGTTCTTTTTCTTTCCGTAGTTTCACTCTTTCGATTAGCTATGCATGTTTTATGATAACGCAACACACCTCCCAAGTGCGAAGCCATCTACGTTAGCCAGGAGAAACTGACTCCCCGACACCTTTTTTTAACACAGCGCCGTTGCTACGTCGTTGATTGCTCCTAGGCGTGGAGAGTAGCAGGGACACCCGACTATGGAACGCGATATTGGCATAAATTCATGATGTTCAGCGCGCAAACAAGTGTCTCAAGATGTGGTATTTATCTCATAGATGACACCTCTGCGCAGTAAATTCTTGACATGAATAATCGTGGAAGAAATATAGAACAATGTTTAACGTCCCTCTTCCAAGACTACAAGACATAGTGATCTTAGTTTCATGTTTAGTCTTGATAACAAACAAAAATTGGTTAGAAATGTTTGTCTGTCATGAGCAAAGCCATAACCGACATTCAACATTTATGACCCGAGTTAACATCATCCTGGTTCAGTTCGGTGAACGCTTTCCTAACTTATGAAATTCGTGCTGAGGAATTGATTGGTAAGACCAACACATTGTCAACCAACAATGTGAGAACGTATCAAACTTTGTATTTACCTTTCTGGAAACTGTCGTTACCTTCTCGAGTTAATGCATGTTATGTTGACACACTATCAAGTCATTCAAAAACTTTTTATCGCTTTATATGCTTCACTTTTGTACGAACACTGGAGACGGCGAAACGTTTGTAATGTTACGTAAAGTGATAATACCTCCTTTATTGTATTACAAATCAAACGATCATGATATTTAACAGATAACAAACTTAGGCCCCTAAAAAAGACATTGGTGACACTATGGATAATGAAAATACTCATATATTTTATGACTAGAATGCTATTTTTGTTCAAAACAATGCCTATTGTTTCTTGCTCTATCCAAGAGTGATTATTCCGTAACATATATGTTTATACATTGTTTTTCACTGACGTTGTGCATACTGGTATATATAGCTATAGTCAAAGCAGTCTCTTTTGGACGTTACGGGAAAAATTTACTACTGTAGTGAATTTCATGTAGAGAATTACGTAGGGAGATTTTGGGGTGCTTGTATCCCACTAAGTATACCTAACACAGGATTTTCGAGAATTTACAAGCAACTTTGATTTGTTTATCCAACCTTCTGAGCCACAAATAATTTCAGATAAAAATTTCGCACTATTGGTACTATTTTGTCATCTTGTATACATGACAGTCTTACATGTCACGTTGTCAGTCACGTGACATTTCTATTTTTAGAGAATTAAACCTTTCTTTTATCGTACGGTCATTTAGGATCGAACCGATGTGCAGGTATTTCTGGCAGACAGACAAAACCTCACTCTCATTAACAGCTTTGTCTTGGCGAATGAGATCAATTTCCTCTCTAGGATAGCTTTACGTGCTCGCACAATTTGATGAACCATTATCTTCTTTTGGTTATTAAGTTTCAGTGCTGTATTCAAGCTTAAGTTGAGAATTAAGAAAAAAAGACAGTCGTCCTTTAGTTAACATTCCTGAATTTTAAAAAAAAATCTAAGATAAAGAAAGACGAAAAAACAAAACAAAAACAACAACAACAAATAAACAATTGGCAAACTGATAGGCTAGAGTCGTAAAGAGCTCGAAATTTGAAAATATTTTTTTCGCATCTGCTCTCTTGCTCTGTGCTCTCTGCTCTTGTTGTCTGGTGGTTGTCATAGCAACTAAAATTTAGGTCTGCTTTCGCTAATATTGAAAAGTACATCGAACCGAACTGAACCACCCAGGTACAAAGTAATGACACGGAAGGGCTTCATTTTACTTCTACAAATTTAATCCAACATTTGATTACATGTACGCGGGGTTAACCAGGTGTGTTATTACTACAAGTCTAACGACAGATGTAGTTAACCAACTTCCATTTATTGATTCAAAAACTTGATTATATTTAGAGAACAATTTTTTGGCTTCTTCTGTCTTGTCTGTTAACTTTATTGTCATCATGTTTTACGACAATCATTGTCCAAGTAAATCAATGTTTAAAGATTTTTTTTTATCACAAGGGTCGCGGTGTTAAACATGAAAAATTACTCGCTACATTGTCAATTGGTCCCTTGGGTGACATTTTGGGGGTCACAGGGTAGGGCTTTATCCTGTGAATTTCTAGCTGCGTCGATTACTCGGGTCGAGGAAACGTTAGCTTAAAGATAAAGAAAAAAAATATCTCAAGAGTGTGTTGTCGATGGTTGCATATGGTTTTGTCGTACAGCCACCCGTATACGAATGTTTTTTGTCTCCATTTGACTTGAAAGAGTATATATACAGTGACACAAACACACTCACAGACATGATGGAATATGCATCATAGTATTTAATATTTGCCAAAATTCACAAGGTTCTATGGCGTGTTGAAATAACTTAAATATAAAAACAGTCTTCATTGAATGATTGTAGGCCAACCAATAATAACGTGATTTTAACACCATGTATACGTCCATGTGGACCATCTTCGTTACATTTGCTGAACTCTGTTGTTGTCAAATACATGCACTGGAGCAAGTGTTCATGTTCCCAACAGCGATTATACCACAACAAACTACTTCAAATTAGTGGGGTTACTTGAACAATGGAAAATAACAACAACAAAAAACAATAGGGTCCTCAGTCCGCTGAATATGTGTGTGTGTATGTGTTTGTGTCTGTAGTCATATATACAAATTGTATCCGGGTATAGGCATTCCAGCTTCTTTGTAAACGTTCACCTCTCGGCTTCTTAGTAATCTGCTCAATAAATACAGAACCGTTCATGTTGCTTGAATTTACAAGATGTTGTCAAATATAGGGGACTGCGTGGTAAAAGCCTATGCCTAGCCTAGTTTTTTTTTCTCTTTTAGATTTCCATACCTAGACTGATTATTCGGAAGTATATATGTATGAATACATATATATATTTATATATATATATATATATATACATACATATATATATCTCCTCAATATCATATGTTTGCCTAGAAAATGCTGAATTTTGATTAAATATTAAAAGTTTGTTGTCCTTGCGGTTACGTACCCACTCAACCTTAACGTGGTAGTTAGTTTGGCAAACGAAGGCATCATGTTCCGCTTTAAAGAAGCAAAGAAGAGCCATCTACCGTCATTGCGTTACTAGCCCATGCATGGTTTCCGTCTTCTGTAAGACTTAATGCTATCAGATTACAAAAAGGAACATAACAAAATTGTCACACCTCGCCAAAAAAAAAAAAAAAAAATCGGCGAAAAAAAGTGAAAAAATTCTCTCTCCATTAGTCATCTACAGTGTGTTTATCATTGGAATCAAATATCACTCATTAAATACAGACCTCGTTCTGTTTCACTCTTTTATAGATGTCATGAGGTAAAAAAGAAAATGCAACTTGTGCCATGCTTTCAGGAGAGCAGAAATCCAAGTGAAATATTTTTTGATGACTTTGACGGTCTTTTGGTGAATTCTCGTGGGTATGATAGCACTGGAAAATGATACTGTATGCATTATAAATAATCCATATAAAATGATCTTGGGCAACATCTCACTTCAAATGAAGTAAGTTCATATTTTTTTACAAACAAAGAGTAATGCAAATGACATATTTTGTAAAAAAAAAAAAAAAATGGCCGAATTTATATTTTAGGCAATCAAGATTTTTTTTTCGCTGAACGGATGTGATTGTGAATCAGAACAAGCAAGAAAGCTTACACCAACATCAGAAATTTATAAATGAAAATTTGTTCACAATATTTATTATAGTCCATAGATTTTCTTTATCAGTGGTAATAAATAGCAGGGTATAAATCCTTGGTATTTTAAAGGACGTCTTTTGGCAGAATTTTCAATCTGTTTTTGGAACGCTCCTTTAAGAGTTGACCGATAATAATGTCGGCCTCAATGTAAATTTTTATAAATTCAACCGAAACTCAACCGAAAACGTGTGAGGTTTGTTTTTGTCTTCATATGAACAACATAGCACCCTTGGATCACATTCAACACCATTCTTCCTTGACAAATTTGTAAGGCATATGCAACTCTTATGTTTTCCGAAGGAGCTTGCGATGTGTCTGAAGATTCTAACCTAATAGTCTGTTTATATTAGACTAACTTGTCCAGTCACTTTAACCGATGAACCCTATATAGGTATTTAAACGGTCATTTCTGGGGAAATTAAAAGTGCTATAGAAATATAACTTGGACCGTTAGCAGCAGTGTTTTTTATTCAATCATTTCTGGTCTACAGTCATCATTTAATTAGCGAGTTCTTAATGACTCTATTTCCCAATTTGTAATTTTCGTCGCCCAGACATTTTCTTTCAGATTAGTATCAAAACTATAAAATAGCAACTCGAAATTGTTCACAATTGGTTACGTGCACCTCTTATATCTGACACAAATATGACAATTTAAGCCAAATGAATTACATTTCTATATATAGACTTATATTACATGGGCAAAAAAACAATACCATAAAATATAAATAAATAAACTTTCAAGTAACAAAGAAAAGCCCTCTACCGTTACAACTTTGACATTCCCTGCTCTCATCGTCCGAGCAAGTTCCCTTGGGATCTAACTGAAAAACGTTCTTCCTTCCTGAAAGTGGCAGGGCAGTCTTCACAGAGAAGTCTTCACAAACGCTAGCATTGGTAGCGATGTGCTAATTGCGGGTTTGCAGTGATGCGGCTAACGTTTAAGTGCTAGGATGGTTCCAGTTTATTTAATATTTAAGTAACATTTCGTTTTTTGTTTATTTTTTTTATTATAGATATAGCCAGTATTTTCTCTTCATTTGTACCTGAGTGCTTCTAATTATTGTCGTAGCCTCTCCAGATGTCTTAAGGAGAAAATTTGTTATCTTATTAGTTTTCAAATCCAAAATGTTGACACCAAATACTGTAACCATTCAGTCCCAGGGTCTTTCAACAAAGCCAAGCAAAAAGACGGCTATCGGTGACACGTTTGTTTCTTGATGTTGTTTATTTTGCTGTTGCTTTGTTGTTGTTTTCCTCTATTTGTCTTCGTTGTCTCTCGTATCATCTTGTACTAGTAAAAGTTACCAAGTCATCTACTTCAGGAATTTCGAATACAGGGGCGTGTCAAGGATTTTGAAAAGGTGGGGTATGTGAGACTGGAGGTCATTGGACCCGACTTCCATGTGCAGTGGGTGGGGAGAGGGGAGGGGAGGGGTTTTTGTCCCCTATAGGAACATTTGACTTGAAATGGTGCATTCTGAGGTATATACATATAAATAGCCTGCAGGCAATAAATGAGGTCTATAATTAGCTCAAGTTGGTGCTAAAAACTATTTTTAGTTTCTTGTGTAAGGTTGGAAAATGGTGGGACAGGGGGGGGGGGGGCTAAACACCCCACACCCCATCCCCTGGTTCAGTGCCTGGTATTGTATCGACTCAACTCAAGCAGATGCTAAATTGCTTCACCTGGATCAACTTTAATACCAATCAGCGAGTAGCTTTCAAAACTATTTTCTTAAAAATGTATTAATAATATTAGAATTACAAAACGGCTGGTTGACAATACAATAAAAAGCATTCATGATTTTACTGTGGATTTTTTTCCCCATGAAGGAACAAATAGCCTATTGCAAGAAATTTTGTTAAAGACATTGACAGAATAAACCACAAAGCAATGCGCAGCCGCAGTGTGATCCTTCAATTCTAATGGAACTTGACATTTGTATAGAATTTAATAAATTCAAGTTTTACCTCAAATAAGTTAGCGTTTCGTTAAGATTTCATCACTGTCAAAAATATTGCAAGGGAAATTGTAAAAAAAAAAGACATTTGACAGAAAAAAAACCCAATTATTTGTAAGTTCCAATGCGCAGCCGCAGTTTGATCTTTGTATTCTAAATGGAACTTGACATCGTACAGAATTTAATAAATTCAGGTAATCCCTATAACTTAGCGTTTAAGATTTCATCACTGTCAGCATTGGTCAAATATTACTAGTAAACTATCAATAGAAGGTTTGTACTTCAAGTATAAACAGAGCAAAGGAAAAAAGAACGTGGGAATAGCTCCTGCAGAGGACAATGAGTCGCAAAGATGTAATTCTACCCTTCCAAAGGGAATTACTCTTTGGCTGTCAAAACAAGGTTTGTAACCAGAGATGGCTTTTAATTGGCCTAGTTCATCAACATGTGTGATTTTCATGTGTGACGGAAGCTTTATGTACGTATACATTTGACATTGCTCTTTCTTTTATGGAACCAGGTTTGTATATTTGCTTGCCGTGTAGTATATAGCGTGTCTTGGCGCTTAGGTCATAGCAACCATTTTTCAGACTATAGTAGTATACAGTGACTGTACTGATTTGTGATTGGTTTACATCTGGACGTGCATGCCGTGACGTCATGTGTTTTTTGTTTTGAAATGCATTAATGAAAATATATACACTGTATAAATCTTCACTCATTTCGTGAACAATGAATTAAAAAGGAGAAAAAGGAGAAGATAAAAAATAAACGGAGTGACCACGATAACGATTTAACGAACGTAGAAGAAGAAATTAAGATGAAAAAATTAAGTCCCCAATCAGCGTAAACAAATCCTTATTCCTTCATAGTATACTATTGGTAAAGACTTGAATAAGTCTAACAATAACATTGAGTCTTACAATAATATTGATTCTAAATGTGATATAATGGTTTCTTACAATAAAACTAATTGCTTTCAATGGTGTGTCACAAGCATATCAACATTTGTCAACATTTCTTTTCCCCATAGATACTTAGGTATTTCTTTACATGCAACGTTATTTTGCAGATGTAAATTTCTATTAAAAAAAAAAGGAGAGGGGGGGGGGGGTGTGAATGAAAGAAAGAAAATTTGTTATTATATCAAGACACTTTTTGATGCCACTCAAAAGATTGTCAAAATATTTAACAAGCTGTTTTGATCCGTTTCTGAAGGTATTGTTAATTTAACCATAATGATTATAAAAATAATAAAAGAAATTAACAAAACATTTTGATAGGTACTGTCTGAACCATTAAAGTTCCTTACCCAATTAAAAGAATGAAATCATCTCATTAAGTCGTGAAATTTAATTAATACGAAAGAATAAATCACATTATAATTTTGTTCACATCAAATGAACTGCCTGCATGAGAGAAAGCTCATTTTCCCCCTTCAAAATCTAGCAAAGGGGATTGCTCAAAATGAACGTGCAATAAGTGTGATGAGGAAATATTGCTACTGTGAAGTGTGAACACAATATAATAGGCCTTTATGGATATTAATATTGCGTGTTCAAATACATTTGTTCTTCGTTATGTTTTAACTAAAGCGTTTATAAGGTTTACATAACCTATTTTAACAGGGAAATTCTGGTGGCAGATTTTGATTGCTTCACAAGAAAGCTAGAAATGTTCATCACCTTTTAAGTCAAAGCCACACCCTAATATCATGTCGTAAATAGCGAAGACATGAATAATTCAATTTTATGGTCATTTTGTAAATGCATCTGGCAACAGCGGAGTGAATGACGTCATAACAGTAGTTAAGCTGAAAATGCTTTGGTTTCTCTTTATAATGATATTTAACTCATTTATTCAGAGAGGACAAATTATATTTGTTACAAAAAAACAACATATATCACATTTCAAAGATAATCAATAGCAAGATTAGAATAGAAAAGTTAAGCTAACGTGAGAATTGCTCCGGAAATGACGTCAACTATTAGTCGGCAAAAATGACTGAGTATAGGTGTAGGAACATGTACAGCTCGTGACTACTTTTTCTGTGTGCATTGTGGGAGATCATATGCACAGTTTTTGTTGTTGTTGTTGCCATGTTCATTACCAAATTGTAGACAACATTAATGGTCGCGTAGAAACGCACTCGGACAGCACTGAGTATTTATTGTGGCTAGTCAATGTGTTATTATTGTACGAGTTTTAGAGGATTTCACATTGGGATTAGAGCAAAATCCAATCACGTGAACTATCGCTCTACATGTATAACTTCCATACAGTTGTATAGGGGGTCTATCGTAGTGAATATCCAATTGCATGAACAATATACATAATTACATAGATGCAAGTGTTTACCAGCACAGAAGCTACCTGGCCACGCACAGTTTATGTGAATATACGTCCCATAAAGTATATTCCCATATGTGTTTGTGTTATATATCTTAAATAGACATACAGTAACATATACGTCAGTACTATAGAAACAATGTATCACGTACGGCCCATGTAGGTGTAAGATTGAATAAATCCGTTGTCGTATGTAGGAATCCCCACAATCCAATTGTCAAGTATGGTTCCCAACAAGTCCCCGTATGGTACCTCGCTGGCCTACAATGGGTATACAAATTCATCAGGTTTCCTCTTCATTATAGACCGAACAAATGTTGTTGTCGATTACACTTAGTATTATACTTATAGTATTGACTTTATTTAAACATTTTCCAGTTATCGTGAAGGTGGCGTGAACCATATACCAGCTGCAATAACTCATCAATCTTTATTATCCTCACGGTACATCGTGATTGTTTCAAGCTTCGTTTTGAACATATCAGAAAATTAGCTAATTACTACATATTTCGCATAACGCTAAAAGCTACCATATATATATACAGAAAATGACAGCTCACCGATGGCCTGATATTGGATAGCCTAGCGTCATACTGTAGTCGCTAAGTCATCACAGCCCCTCGCTGTGGACTTACGGAATCACCGCGGTAATGCTGGCCAGCCTCACGTGACCTGATGACGATGACGACGCCTTTGAACTTTTGAAGTGACTTATCGATAAAAATTGTACCAACAGACACACTTGGAAAATATAAAAGGAAATAGTAATGATGTTCAACGTATACCGGTGAGATCACAGTTTTATATACAAGCTTTATAAAATAGAAGTCCACACAAATATAAAAAAAAAAAATGCCGCTCTTTTTTTTCAGATGGAAAGTGATATGGGTTGATCGTCTGCCTAAATGTGAAATTGTTTATCTTACCCAGCATGTAATCTAAACGAAAGCGAAGGAAAAGAATGGTGTTGAATTTCATATAGCTAAACTATAAAGCTGGCAAAGCACGATAAAAGATACCCGATATTATATCAAACAGTACAAAGGTGTTATATGTTAGTAAGCAAGATGACATTACAAAATATCTCGCCACTTGAGTGCCACGAGCTCTTGGCTGTGGTCCCAAAATGTTGTTTAGTCGTTGAGAAGTCGTTTTGATTTATGCTGTGTGTATGTTCGCGTTCGAGGAGTCGACAAGATTGTTTTATAACCAATGATTAGGTCAGTGCTTGTCATAGTTCGATGCTACGATGAGAGATGTTTCTTCCTTTGCGTGGAAAATGCTATAAATATCTATTACTTTTCTTGGGACTCCTTTTGAACAAAGGTCAAATAATGGTCACGTTCGGACTCTAAGGAGAATGTAAATATTTGGCTGGCAATCGTTCTACAAATTTGTCTCTACCTTTGTATTTTTAAACTCCTTAAATTTATCAAAATCTGAGAATAATGAAGAAGGTGACCAGAACCTGGAGGAATGTGTCACAATGTTAGCATATATGCTAGATTGAGGGGATATGCTAATGACATTAAACATGATGATGAACCACCAATGAAAAACCCTGCAGCATATCCTAGTTTATCAAGCTTTTTCCCATTCCCACTATAATGATTTGGGCTGAGTTTAGGAAACTGTCACTTGTCTTTCCTCGAAGTGGGTTTGTTCAGACTGTCTAACAGCGTGTGAAATGTCAGTAGAATGTGGACGGACCCGTTCGGGTATTTATGGACCTCAATTTTTCCACGAACCACCTGTGGAACTACTTAGAATTTTTTTTCACGGAAACCTAAGTAATGCGCGGACTACTCCTGAGTAAAAAAATATATAGATGGAACTGTAGTATCACGTCCTTGCGTTTATCAAACTTTAAAGTATAGTCTTTGAGGTGATCAATGTTTCGATACCGTAACATTCCACAAAAAAATCCCACAACGGTGTAGTTCCTTAACATATTGGCTTAAATGTAGCAAGTATCCTTCCAAATAAAGCAGTTTTAGTAGAGGTTGCTGTTTTTGCACCGTTTTTAATACCATAAACATATATGAAAAGAAAATGTCTTCATTTTTCGGAAGCAGCTTAATATTCTTAAACAACCTAGTTTCCGAGAGGTTGCAAAAACGTTTTCATCTTCATGAAACATTTTTTTAGGTTCTTGAATAATTCTCCCGGTCACGAGAAAGTTTAAATTTCAAAGTAAGCATTGATTTCCTCAATAATATTGTTAATGCTTTCTTGGCAGAATAGATATATACCTATTTCAGTATCTAACTATTTTCTTTACGACATATTAACTTATAAATGATCTCTGATGACAGATAACTTATTCCAGAACCGTTTGCCAGATGACAAATATACATTTGTGTAATGGATACGATGATCTCATGGTGTTCCCTCTAATTAGGATCCACTTTGCTGCCAGTATACATATCAGTTTGTTATCAGATCTGTTATGCGATCTCGGTACATTAACTCATGATGGGAAATGTCTACAGGGTTTGCGGCGAGGACACGTCAGAGATCGAATGACCGACGCCAGGATCAGACGTCACATAGACTTTGCCGATTGAGGTAGGCAGGTAATGTGTGGTCCATGTTTACTCATGTTTAAGTAATGTTTGCCATGCAATCAACCAACGGACTATCGATAATGATAAAGCTAATAAAGCGACATGATCGTTATTCGAGACATCATTGTTAATTCATCTAGTCAAAGAAATGGGTCCTGAAACCTAATATTGTATTAGATTACCATAAACTGCCGGGGGTGCTGGTCAGAAGGTCGCCCTACAGGTCATCTAGGACATGGGGACGCCATATTACTGGTGTTAGTGAAACTGCAACGTTTTCGGGGTTTTTTTCTCACTTTTTTCCCTTGAAAATTCTTTCTATAGCCTTACGCTTCTCAGTGTGGATGGAGGTATTCTAAACTGATATTTAAATCACATAACAATACCGTTCGTTATGCTTGCCGATATTGTTAACTTCGATCAACAAAATGATCAAAATTGTGATTTAAAAACAAAATATATTATTTTTCTGCATGTGATTACCATATAATATGTATGTAGCACTTAGCTTTAGGACTAATTATGTGCTGGTAACGCAACCACGAGATACATAAGATCAAGGGAAGCGGGGTTCAAATTCTGCGATGAGTCGCCTGCCTTTGTGA
>JAIPMN010000155.1:16281-36745 GCA_020650975.1 Apostichopus californicus | reverse complement strand
AAATATATTTATATATATATATATTCTCCTTGTAGTGTATGTATTCACTACAATAGCTATGTACACTTCCTGTGATATATATTGATACTTCTGTATACACTGCTATGTATATATTTTCCTATTACCTGTGTACACACATCTATATATTTTCCTTTATTGTATATATGTATACACAACTATGCACACAGAGTACTATATGATTTAATGTATGAGTGCACTACATATAAATATGCTTGATCACAGCTTTCACTTTGAGGAGAGCTAGTCACTACAAACTAGTCACCGTACTGTAGCCAACTTTAATCAACAGGATTAATCCACAAACTGAAACTGAATAAATTCCTCCTATTAAGATTGATCGTCTCAAGACTGCCCTGGAGTTCTAAGATTTGCCAGTATTTATCACAATCAAATATATTTTCCTGCCCTCCTTAGCAGCAAGGATTGCCCAGAGAGAGAGAGATATGCTTAAATGGAGAGAGGGAAGAGAGATAGAGAATAAAAAGCGAGCAGATTGTTCTTTTTCCGACAAGCCTATGTAATCAGGATGAAAGGGATCGATACAGCTAATCAATGAAATAAATTTGCCAGAAAATAAATTCTTATCCCACAAAACGAAGTCAAGAGGATTTGCTTTCGTGTTTAAATACATCCTGCTCCTCTCAAGACCGTCCTGATAACCCACTTTACCCGAGCGGAAGAGCTAGCGAAAAATTGTTACATGAGAAAAACTTGTTTAATCCGATAGGGAGGCATGCAGCGTTAAGATCATACTTAATCTGGTTAAACCGACGCTTTTTCTGGGTTGTTTTTTTTAACTAGGTTAGTTTGCTCTGTACAGAAATACGTCACTCTATGGTGAAACAGTAGACAGAAGATGGAATGTTTTTACATCATACCGACCTGCCAACCTGTGTCTTAACTAAAAATAGGAATATTTAAATTCTCCTTCCCCCCCCCAAAAAAAAATTAGGAAAGAATGGGGGGATAAAAGAAAACTTTTTTTTGGTGCCGATGATACAATTATTTGAATGTGATCTACAAGTCATTAAACCCATATTTTCCCCTCAAAAAAAAAAGAGTTACAATTAGCAACTTGAATGGTTTCTTAAATGATACTAGGAATCTGCAAACGAGAACTCAACTAAAGATTGAATTACAAATTTTGTTTTCCATGTGAGTTCTCGAAACGTTCACATTTTTCAACCTCTAACTTTGTGTAAAGCGGACATGGGACTAGGAGGCAGAAGTTTCAGAAGGTAGTGGGATATGTGACTATGATTACGGGGGAAGGCCAAGTGAAAAATCATCTCAAACAATCCCGACGAGGCAGATCCTCTGTGCTTTCTGTACCTACAAATTCCAGTAGTTGGAAGGTTTTCCAAGAAAACGACAGCTTTCAATTTGTGTTTTTCTTTAGAGAGCCTGACGGTCAATCACTAAATTGCAGAGTGATATTACTCTGGCTCTGTGCCAGTTATAATGGCACATCTGCCCAAACCATTTAGAAACATGAATGTGATAATCAGGATGAGTTTCTGAACTCTAAATCCCCAAGGCTTCTACGATACCATTCTCTTATTCCTTAAGTCTCATTCATATTTTTTAGTCGTTTATACATACAGTGTTTGCCGATCCAGTCATAATTCTTCTGATTTTCAATCTTGATTACCGAAAGACAAATAAATAAATCACTGCTTACAATAACAATGATGCCTTTATTTAGAACTTTGCTCATAATAGAAAGTGCAATTACCTCAGGACATGCGTGGTGAGTATAGCACCATGTCGGTCTTCGATGTGCTGAAACAATAGTTTAGCCGCGTCTATTGTCGTTGCTACAGGTTCACGCCCGTTGCCCGAGGGCAGCATGAATTGTGTTTCTCTGGACAGAAGCTTCGCGAACGATGGGAGGGGATTCTTGGCGACCGCTCTCTTCACGATCTTGGTCTGGTCCTGGGAAAGTATGCGGGTATTATCTTTCAAGAAGAGTGTGACCATGTCGGATAGCTCCCTGTCGTTGAGCGAAGTCACACGAATGATACAAGGCTCGGCTTCGATCACGTCGTTCAGTTCCTTCAGAGCAGAGCACTCTGACAGCGACAGAATCATCGAAGTCGACTCCGGTAACTGCTCCGGGATCCATCGCAGCTGATCTTTGCTCAGTGTCTCCGAAATATTTATCGGGAGGTCGATAGATATCAGGATGGGCCTGTCACCGACGTCAAGTTTTTCCAAAAGCTGACGAAAGTAGGTTGTCAACTTGTCAAAGCTGCCGGGAACTGTCTTCATCGGTGGGTCCGAAACTTGATAAACTTCCAAAATCTGCAAGCAGATGGACTCGAGGGCGTCTCTCAAAGTCAAACAACAGTTGGACGCTCCTATGAATCGAGGTATAATCACTGCCGTCTCCCCAAGCCACTTGGGGGCCAGTTTGACAAGCTGCGCCATGACGCTGGTCTTTCCGCTGCCCCGTTCACCGTGCAGGATCACCACATGGTTCTTGGATTCGGTGTCTTTCGCCTGTTGGCAGACTTGCCTCTCGACCTGATCCACGATCGAATCCCTCGACACAAAGTTGGCGCACTTCTCGGCGGCGAACTGCAGGTGCGCCATCGACTCCCGGTAGAGGAGTGTTCTCTCCCGTTGGAAACTGTTCTGTTCTTGCCCTTCTGTGAGCAGGTACTGATCTATCGCATGTTTCATCGTGAGTACAAACTGTGAAGAGAGATCCTTCAAGTACTGGTCGTGCTCTTCGCAGTCGCCGGGGCTTATTCCGTTTGACCTCCAGGGGAGTGAGAAATGGAGGATGTTGTCATCGGGGACAGCCGACGGAATTTTACTCTCTTTAAGTAATTTGATCCTCTCTTGAGCTTTCTTGTAAATCTTTGGACGGTTTGGCTTCCGAATATCCACGTAGTTGTGCATCTCTTGGGATTCGACGTTCTGTGGGAGGTCTTCAAAGTTTCGAAAAATGCAGAAGCAACGGTCTTTTGCCCCATCGGAGAGAAGTAAGGCATGAGAGAGTTCATCTTCCAAAGCTGAAGAAGATAAGGAAAAAAAATGCAGTTTAGAGGGGACAAGGTTAAAATAGGTCAAAAGAGTGAAAGATGAATTGCCGACCTACATGTTAAAACTCCTACTGCTCAATGTGTAACTTTACTAGCCTAACATGGAAACTAACCTGATACATGGTATTTGTGTAACCTAGCCTAACATGGAAACTAACCTGATACATGGTATTTGTGTAACTGTTCTTCATTCAAGAGTCCCTCGTCGTGGACGTACTCAGCACACTGCTGTAGAATCTCTAGGATACTGTCGTGAATCTTCTTCCATTTGGTAACATCTTTTTCATGCACTTCAGCGTTTTCTGGGTTCCTACCAAAAGTAAAGAGCAAACAGCAGTATAAAGGAGCCATTCTCACCCAAGGGAAGGAAATGGGAAGGAGAGGGAAGAGAGGGGAAGGGAGAAGGGGTAGGGGAAAGGATGGGCTATGTCTCATGTGCCTCTGTAAAAGAGATGCAGTCATTTTCAATGAAATTTCTTAGGGTCATTAATCCTTCCAACCCATTTTTGTTAATCATATGCCCCATAAATGATGTGTTCAAATGGATTGCTTCTAACAAGTACTACTCACAGCTAAATAGCATCTATAAATTTAGCTGTAAGAAGCACTTTTTCAACCATGACGTGTAGAGAACTGATAAATCCGCTTCGGTGTGATAAACACAACAAGTTGCCCTGAATACTTCACAAGAATTCTTCAAATGCAGCATGACCGACCCAGCAAGCCGGCTCCCTTAAAGGCATTGAAGACTCGCCCCAAACCGCGTGCCTCGCTCTGAAAAAGTTAACTTCCCGTTGCTTGCAAGTAAAATTTTCTTCTTGTCGCTACAAAATGCAGACAGTAATGAAACGTGATACCTTGTTATCTTTTATCTAGACCTGAGATGTCCATCGCTGCTATATTTACTGTGTTGTGGGTATTTGA
Organism: Apostichopus californicus; assembly: GCA_020650975.1. Lineage (NCBI taxonomy): Eukaryota > Metazoa > Echinodermata > Holothuroidea > Aspidochirotida > Stichopodidae > Apostichopus > Apostichopus californicus. The sequence goes on along the minus strand of JAIPMN010000155.1, from coordinate 32,750 downwards.
CTGTAGCTGCATGTATTGACTGTACACTAATGACTAATTACCGACGGTAGCAAGCTGTGTGTGTATTTTCTGGGATCGATGGTGTCTAACACTTCTGTTACACCTCATTCGAAACTAGGTCAGATTACCGGCATGAGACGTTTCTTTGTGCATGAGTCTTCACACCCTTTAAAAACTTGGTTCCATGGTGGTGGACTCTTTCACCCCTCCCCCCCCATGGAGAAGGAGGAAGTACTTCACACCACTAAACTTGAACAGTGACAGTACTTGTCGCAACCAAAGATTCAATCAGCACATCCATCAGTACAGGTCAAAGTACAGGATATCCTTACAGCTGTGATTAGCCTTATGATCTATCAATTTAGCTTCCTGTAGTGAAGTACTAGTTTATAAACATAGTCTGTACCAGAACACCTCTAGACTGTGAATTAATTGCCGCTAAAATCCTGTGACAGGTGAATATTGGATTGGGTCGTTACAGCATCAATTATACTTTATCACAACTTGTCGTTAATAGAACAAAAGCATCAAATTTAGTAAGCTCTGATTCATAGGTAATCAGTGCTAAACTGTAATGGGTCACTGAATGTTTTTAATTCAGGCCTTTTTCATGGAATTGATGACCTTAAAATGTCCTATGGGATTGCTAAAATTACTGAAAGGTTTTTATAGCAAACATCCTGATACGTGTTATAAAGCATTGACATTAATAGTTATTATTAAGATTAAGTTTGGAGGCACTACAAGCAAGACCAGTAAATATATGTGAATTCGGGGAGGAGGAGGAGGGGAGGGGAGGAGAGGGGGAGGGGAGGGAGGGGTGGAAGGTTATAACAATACAGCAAAACCACTACTTTTGACAATACATGACACTTTGGGTGGTGGAATGAGGAGTAAGGTAGTCCAGAATGGACTGCACACTGGAGGGATTGAAATGTTAACAGATTAATAAATTGACTATAAATAGTGTGTAAGTTGTGAGGAGACAGGTAAGTGAGGCAGCAGAGTATCCAACCGGCTACAATACGAAGACAAGCTGAAGCAACTACAAAAATATCAGCATGTCCGTTTAGAAAGCACTCCGGAATGTCAGCAAAAGTTTACAAGAAACCACCACTCCAAGATCTCAAACAGGCATGTAAAATACAGCTGAATTACCCAGCATCAGCTACTTTAGACAGCGGGCACTACACAGTAGAGCTGTGTTTTACAGGTTCAAACAAGTACACCACTACTGTAGGACTATATGGACTTTAATTTATACACGAGAAAGTCATTATAAATGCAGATAACACAAATCAACGATGAAAGGTTTAAGTGGTTATTCAAGTACTTAACAAGCCCTTGGTTAAAAAATATGTATATCCCCACAGGGAGTACATAATTATACACATTACAATTTAAGTTCAAAAATTCACAAAATTTGCATTCAATTAATTCTCCCCCCCCCCCTTTTAAATGTGAACTAGATAGTCAACTATGGTTAATGTATAAAGAGTTACACAAGAAAAGTTGCCACACATCAATTTTCTATTTCTGTGGTTTGACCTAAAAAAAGAATCTTGAGTTGAAGCTCTTTCGCACATCAAAATAATGTTAGATGGTTGAGGGCAAAAATGTTAAATGATTTCTTTGTCGTGGGGGTGGGGGTGGGGGGGAGGCAGAGGCTCCAAAAGCTGGTTTTAAAAACATTAGGTTTAACCAGTGAGTCTTTCTTATTGATTTTATTGCTGTTGATTTGAATAATATTTGGTTCTATTAGAGTCACATATAGAAAGAACAAATCACAAATTTTCATAGTTATTGGCTTCATCGGTGTCAAAATTTTTACCAAAACAACGCCACTCAAAGTTCACTGGGGAGGCACTTGTAGGCTGTAACATTGAGCTGGATACCTAGGTCTGTATGGCTCCCGTCAAATCAACTACTTGACATTAAAAGTTTATCAAAACATTTACGACCTTCGCTGGCAGGCTACCGATAACAGATTTAATGAAATCACAAAAATGAGATTTCTCGGATACGAGTCAAAACTACATCAGTTTTACAATTTAAAATAGAATACACCAGGGTTGGACTAGGAGAGATCTTCCATTTTATGTTATTTTTTTCATTTACAAAACTATTTTGATGAATTCCTCGAACAGCAAGTCTGCTTGATTACCGTACATGTCCCGAGTACGAGACAAACAATCTCTCGCCTGTTTCCTCTTCATGTTATCCTTGGTATTTGCAAAGCTATCAAATAATCCTGTATAAAATATAGTAGCACTTAAAAAGATTTTAAGATTACTGCAAAATATACAAAACAACCCATTTTGACCTTCTTGTTTTGTGCATATTTTACAGGTGTTTTTGATATTTGTTATTTTTATTTGAAGTTTTAACCTTCTGTTGAGTTTTATGGCATTGTTTTTTGTTTTGTTTTTGTGCATCTTTACATTTATTTGTATCAGCATAAATGTTTTTGAAAAAATGGATCGACTATTTCCACTAATCTTTACACTTTATTGAATGAATGTAAATTATTTGCAACATTTTCAAAACCTTGACTTTTTGGCTTTTTAATGAAGGTTGTCTTTTCTCTTGAACGAAACATGACTTGTACAAGATTGCTTTATTATAACACACAGTGAGACTAGTGCTCCAAATGCACAAAGAAAGTAGTGGACTTGGTAGATATTTTACAGCCTTTGAAGTTTTAACCTTCAAAAGGAAGAAAAATTAGCACAAAAAAAAAAAATCAGAAAACAGCAATTTTTTTTTGGGGGGGGAGGGGTGGGAGGGGGTCAAGCATCTTTAGCAATATCAGAAGACAAGATAAGATACCTATAGATGCTTATTTCACGGCTGTGTTACATTTTCACGCTTGATCATATGAAGTTCTACACCTTTATAACATTATTCAGAAATAAGATGGTCAACTGATGCTGTACTTCAAATACAATGGGATACTTGAAATTATCTCCTAAAAAATACAAATTGAATGTATAATAGCTGGACAAGATCACTATACATATATCCAAAAGCAGGATGTATGACCTTTTAAATTATGATAAATAAATAAAAAATACTAAAGAACAAATCAATATATTTTTAAGCTAAATTGGTCATTGTCTGTATGTTTTAAGTTGCTGTTCTTTCAGCCTCTTTTCCAGGAAAGAGGGCTTAACTTTGGATAAATAAATACATCTTCGTCAACAAGATGTAATGGCAAACTATCAGAACCCCATTTATAGGGAAGACCAAGGCATCTCTGTTTACAATGAAACGCACTCATACATTTTAATTAATGTTTTGATTCTATTTGATACTAAAATGTCATAAACCCTGAGTTCATTAACCCTGTTCATATTAAAAACAAAGGCAGTTCATTACAATCTAAACAAATTTCCTGAACACTTCCTGGCCATTTAAGAGTATATCTATAACGTTTTGTGCTTGTTGTATCGATAATGCAGCCAAAATCAAAGTCTGTATCTAACAAGATTTGCCTTCTTTTCCCCCTCCCCCCCCCTCTTTTTCTGGTTAAATTATAAAATAATCTGAACATTTTTAACAGTCTTTATCCCTATATATGAAAGTTTCTCATCTTTTATTGGATCATAAATCCTTTAGTCAAATCAAAAGCCCAAGTCAAGAATTACTCTTCGAAATTTTGTGGTCATTTTTATACAACATATCTCGAATATCTTATGTTTCTTTGAATCGACAAATGCTGTCAAAATCAAACACAACCTTATATTCATTTTTCTTTTCTTTTATCTATATGCAATATAAGCTGAATAATTTTTGACAGTCTTTATCTCAATTTCTGCATATTTATCTTCTTTTTATCACAGATCTTTCCGTCAAGTCAAAGCCAAGGATTACCTTTTTGTCTCGTATTCTTTATTTTTTCTACAGGTCTCTGTGACGCACACCGAACACAACGTATGAATAAGGGAAAGGACACCGTCGCGGATTTACAGATACAACGAATTACCGCGGTTACAAAGGCAATCGCCACCCCCCCCAAAGTTAAAAGAAAACCTTGAGAGGATGGAGAGAACAGTATCAATGTCAAGATGAGATGCCTAAAGCAATTTCTAAAGTTAAGCTTCGGTTTTGCTTGCGACGTTACGAGTCTTGTTGCACAGATACTGCAGCTTGCCAAGTAATTCTATACATTGGAGTTTGTTGTGTATTGTACATGAGATGACACAATGCAACAGATGGTTGATACATACCGTGGAACAAAACAAAATTCATTCATTTTCAAGACAAATATATCACCAGTTGACCTAGGGCAACTATACTTTCAATCTAAGTTATCCTTTGCTAAACCATGTTTTTCCTTTTCAAGACTAAATCCAGATTTACTAAATAACTGCACACTTGGCAATTCAAATTCCTTACAACTACATCGCATTAACTACATCTTGGTTAAAATGTTTCTACACAAATGTGGTTTTGTCTGCTATTAACAGGGAATTGACAAATTTGGAGCCATAACCGAATCTTTGTTGCTTTTTGGGTTCACCGTGAGTGCCATTTGCTCTTTGTCATCACCGTGAGTGCCATCTGCTCTTTGTATTTACCATGAGTGCCATTTGCTCTTTGTATTCACCGTGAGTGCCATCTGCTTTTTGTAATTACCATGAGTGCCATTTGCTCTTTGTATTCACTGAGAACACCATTTGCTCTTTGCATTCAACAAAAGTGCCAATTGCTCTTTGTATTCAACGTGAGTGCCATTTGCTCTTTGTATTCAATGTGAGTGCCATTAGCTCTTTGTATTCACTGTGAGCACCATTTGCTCTTTGTATTCAACAAGAGTGCCAATTGCTCTTTGTATTCAACGTGAGTGCCATTTGCTCTTTGTATTCACTGTGAGCACCATAGCTCTTTGTATTCACCGTGAGCGCCATTTGCTCTTTGTATTCAACGTGAGTGCCATATGCTCTTTGTATTCAATGTGTGTGCCATTTGCTCTTTGTATTGACCGTGAGTGACATTTGCTCTTTGTATTCACCGTGAGTGACATTTGCTCTTTGTATTCACTGTGAGTGACATTTGCTCTTTGTATTCACTGTGAGGGCCATTTGGAAAATGATAGTGTCATCACAAATCAGTTTAGTGTGTCGTAATGTAAAAATCTGTATTAATTTCTGACTGAATAAAACCTGGCAGGATAATCCATAAACAAAAATGTCAAAAGCAAGTGAGAAATATTTGAAGAACATGTCACTATTGATTTATTCGTCAAGCAAGGTTGCTTGGAATATGTATGCATGTCATGAAATTTAAAGGTTGAGAAACATTGATTTTGTGACAAAATGTGGATTTTCACAAATGCATGGGGGTATCTACATAGCTAGTGTGAGATTTAATAACCAAAGCTAAACCCAAACTGTGCATCAGTTTTGTTTTTAGAAAGCCCATCAAATTACCACCCTGCCCAACAAAACAGTGATAGATATTTAGTTATCAACAAGCATAGTCATCAATCAGTGACAAGATTTTAACAACAAGCCCTAGAGACCAACCTTGTTGACTATACAGCCCCAATGACTTATTGAAAAACAGCTCAACAATTCCAATCCAAGAGGCAAACCCTTGCTGACTATGTAGTCCCCAACAACCATCATTTGACAATCAGCTCTAGAATGGCTAGCCTCAACAATTAGTCACTGGGGACAAGACCCCAACAATCGGTCCTATACTACATTACCTCAGAAACCAACCTTAGGCAAAAATGTAGGCCCCAACAACCATCATTTGACAATCAGCTCTAGAATGGCTAGCCTCAACAATTAGTCACTGGGGACAAGACCCCAACAATCGGTCCTATACTACATTACCTCAGAAACCAACCTTAGGCAAAAATGTAGGCCCCAACAACCATCATTTGACAACCAGCTCTAGAATGGCTAGCCTCAATAAGTAGTCAGCAGGGGAACAAGACCCCAACAATCGGTCCTCAAACAACATTACCTCAGAAACCAACCTTTGACAACTATGAAGCCCCCAACAACCATCATTTCACAATCAGCTCTAGAATGGCTAGCCTTCAACAAGTAGTCAACAGGGACAAGACCTCAACAATCGGTCCTCAACAACATTTGACAACTTCATAGTCCCCAACAACCAGTCCCAACAACCTACCCTAGCAACCAGCCCCTAGCAACCAATCCTTGAAGACAAGTCAGTACCCAACAACAGAAAGTCTTTAGCAATCTGTCCTACTCTTAGTGACAAGGCCTCAACAAGAAATATCCAGATACTTTAGGAGTTTAGAGATCTGCCAGTCAGACCTTGTCTCTTCCTTTAATATCAAATCACTTAAAAGTCAAAATAGTTTAGAAATATGGAAGAAGGTACAGAGACCATTAGAAAAGACAATAGCATTCTTCAAGCATAGTACAGTTTGCTTCAAGTTCACTATTGTATGTATTGTATTTTAGATCCTCCTGCAAGCAGGAACTCTTGAAGAAGCCATCATTGGCTTATCAAATCTGCAAGCTGACCGAAGTCAGTCTCTTAGATTCATATTTAACGTCCAAGATTTTGAATTGTCAACAACTCTGTAACTGGATGACATACATTAATCTTGGAGTGACTCGAACTCGGGACCTTATGATTGAAAGGCACTGGCATTAACCACTGAGCTAACACTCCTAGCTAACACTCACAACATGGAACAGACTGTGACTATTTCACTTCTCAATATCTCGCTATCATACACTATGTTGGGAATTGAATGCAAATTTTCACCAAGATGTTAAGAATATCTTCCACTTTCTTTCACAAATCAAAATAAATTTTCCTCTTGATTATCCCTTTAATGTCAACGGTTTTCCACACGTGTGCAGACCGCAACCACGTGTGGTTCACTTCATAATCGGGCATATTATGTCGATCGAATGTCAACCTTCTGGATTGTATGACCAACAGGAGAATTCTTGTGATATTTCAACAAACCCTAATCTATTACAAAAACTCCGGTATTTAATAAAGTATTCACCCTTGGTCGTCGGGGCCTCCCATACAAAATCTACCTCACATGGGGTTTTGAAACCATCCCACGTAAAAACAATAAAACAACATTAGTAATGGGAGGTTTTTTTTATTGATTACTAAGGCATAGCCACAGGCAACTTAAACCTCTATTCGTATCCAGATAAAACGCTAAGCTCACTGGCTAGTGCAGTCGCAAACATTTGATAACATTTTTGTTATAGCAAAAAAGAAAAGAAAAAAAGATGAGTATTTCTTTCAAGTCTGGACAAATTTGCAAAAAAATATTCACACAAACAACTCCCAAGGTTTCAGACCATAAGCCATTGTCTTATCATGCATTATATTATGCATTGCATTGGAAACATTCAAGAAATCTAGGACGGCCAATAGATATTGAGGAGCGTGGGTGGGGGGGGGGGGAGGGGATCCAAGGCAAAGAAATAAACACATGCACTTCAATGATATATGGTTAGAGGTAAGAAACACGAAAGATCAAATTTATGTTTTCGTGAGACAGTTTTGTACTATTGTAGTTTTCAAGCTATTGTGAAGACAATTAAACTAAGAGACTACTACTGATATTTTGGAAACTCCAGACTTCTCATTTCATTCTAGAAGGCAGTTTTATAGTGGCATGAAAAATACTAAAATTCCACAATAAAAGCTCTATAATCTGTATTTGTTTCAATTTTTCATAATCCTGAAAAAGTCATGTCATATGTTTATACGGATCTGAATAACCCTTCAAATATGAAATTGATTGGTTTTAAACCTGTGTGACTTGTCCTAGTTAGTGAGTCACGATCCAACACAGATACTTCTGGGTCCTCCAAAATGCTAATTTCATTCTTCTTTTGCAGTTTACAGTTTCTTGCCTATTGCCACCCAATCCTGCTGCAATTCTTCGTGGATTGCGGTGGAGAGAATGGTTTAAACGTCCAGCTGTGCTTGTGCGTGAACACACTGTACAATGTCTCGGGGCACGAACAAGAATCACACGACTATTCACATACAAGACGCAACCGTCGAACTGCAAGGACTCTGTGCACACATTTTCCTTCAGACCCCGACTGATAAGAGAGTCGTGCACGGGGAGAAAATGATTCTTAAAATGGCATCGAGATAGGAGCGAAACGAAAGAGAAAATGCACGGCTTCACAAGATCCTGTCAGGACGGTCGACGGCTGACCTTTTCATGCTACACGTCAAAGCTGGCTGTCTCTTGGAGAAAAATAAGTCTTCAGGCCACGGAAAAAATTGATTTCTTACGCCAGCAAAAACAGACTTCATGTAAATGCAGACGACAGTTTATGCAAAAGAAAAGCTTTTATAGCAAAAAGGCTTTCCATTCTGTTGTAGAAATTTTCTAACCTGTCAACTGACGATTTGGCACTTACAAGTGCGGCAACTAGAAATTTAAATTTCCACATAAAATTCAAATCACTAAGTGGGGGGAAGGGGGAGAGGATTGCTTAGATTATTGACAATGGGAACAAGATTATGACAAAGCGCTTTGGCAACAATACTGATGTAGAAAGACAAATTGTCAACTTGAAAGAAAATGACAACATCGATGGAAAAACAAAGAAAGGTAGACAAAACTAGCTAAAATTCCAAATTTCAATAAAACAAGTAGGCATCACAGGGATAAATTATTGTCAAAGTTTGGACAGAAGTTGAATTTTTTGTTGGGGGGGGGGGGGAACAGAATATTCATCAGAAAATCATATTGAATGATTTTAATACTGTCTGAGTATCAATTTGCAGACATTTCTCTCAAAGCTTTCCTTTAGCATTGCCAGGTAAAGTTAATGTCTGAAGAATTACCTCATTTTTAATTTTTCATATATCATATTTCATTTTTTATTGTTTAAGCTTTCATATTTTCCTTCATGATTCAATGGCATCATGTGGTCTCAAATTGTAGTAACCATCAAGATCATTGCATTCAAATTAAATGCAGATCATACAAAAGGTCATATGTTCCAACCCCCCCCCCCATCCACCTTATGACAAGGAACATGACAAGATGTGTTGAGAAATGGTTAATTTGATCAAATTTCAAATGACATTGGCTACAAAACACATGCAATTTACGTTACTTCGGTCTCGTTGTGTCTATCATGCAGTGACACTGACAATCAACATGCATATCAATGAATGCATACTCATGAGATGAATGATTTATGCATATTCATGAGATCAATGATGACAATATACTGAAAAACCTACATTACTTACACATTATGTTAATGATCAAGTTTCAATGAAATTCGCTGCAATATACAGAATACATTTTCTCTCCTCAATCTTGTGTCTTCCATAGGGAAACAAGGACAATTAACATGCAAATTAATACTTGCATGCATATTCATAAGATAAATGAAGACCCCAGGCAGAGAGGAACTCCACATATACTTACACATCGTAGTAATGATCAAGTTTCGATGAAATTGGCTGCAAAACGTAGAATAAGTTTTCACCTTCTCCTTCTTGTGCATACCACTCATCTAATACATTAATATCTACAAATACAAACAAGGGAATAAATATAGAAGAGGTTATTAAAACACATCAATTCTTGAATGCTGGGAATAATAAAATATTTATATATCATCACAATATGCATATTTGAAAATACAAAGTTAATAGCATCTTGGAGGGAGGTTTCAAGAACTTTGTAAGAGGATATCCTGAAAATTGCTAAGGAAAGGCTCGCATATTTAACCAACGATGATCGCCGGCCCAGCCGTTGCTACTCAGTGAAATGAGCACAGCAACCAGCTGGTATTTTTTGAGTCACGCATTTCCAGGCTTCCAAGAGTCAGTGGACAGTTGCATGCACTGACTATGAAACTACAAATTAAGCCTCTAAAACACAAAAGAAGACCAGAAAATGAGCTGGCCACTTCGGTCCAGGATGTACACAAAAGGGTCATATAATTATCTCTGCAGATTTGAGAATTGTTTATCAATGAAGCTACTACATATAGGCAGGGTTTGCATTAGCCGCAGGATTGCGATATTCCCGCAATTTCATTTGAAATCCCGCATGTGAAAGTTTCCAAGACGAGATTTCCCACAATAAATTTCATCTCTCAAGTTCGATTAAACAGACATTAGGGCTGTCAGTAATCGCTAAACAATCGCATTTGGAATAAATGTTTAGTTAAAAGACGCTTGCAATTCATTTTTTTAGTCATCCCATCTATAATCCATCTTAAAATCCCGTAATTTCCTTGTCAGTCTTTCCTTCTATGAATGAACTATGAGAGCAAAGCACTTGCTATGGACTGTCAGAGCTAGCAACTTGATGACATCAAAGACACATGCACTCGACAAACTTATGTTTGCCTAAAATCCCCACAAGTCTCTGACCACATGGTAGCCTAACATCATAATAAGTCAACATGGAAATCTAGCCTAACCATCAGTTTATTCGCTCAAATTTCGTCGCAGTTAGACTTCACTAAAAATATTCAATGAATACTTTTGTTATTGCTGCTATCTCCGCTCCCCGGTTGTCGCAAGAAGCCTGAGCAATTTGCCAACTGGTCGAAAATAATTGTTACAGCATGGCCTTTTACAAAATGGCATGGTTTTTAAAGCATCTGAAGGAAATACGTCTTATTCAGAGTAGGTTCACTTGGCTTTAGTTGTCACAAGTCACAAATGATAAAATTTTAATTTTAATCCTGTGAAGAATTACGTTTGTTCCGATCGTTTAGCATAAGACTACAACGATATGACCAGTGGCTACGATCCTGGCCTACACTCATGATACGTACCTGAAAGGCTTAGGAGGCCTAACTTTTTTTCGTGGCGGCTGAATCTATGTAGGATGTAGGCCTAGTTTGCTTTGAAAAAGCCTCATGGTTTGAACGATTTATAGGCTATGAGGCATTATATTATCCCTTCCATATCGAGTATACAAATCGATTCCTTTATAGTTTTAGTAACCTAGCAAGCAATATTGAAATGGAAAATGTTCTCCTTTTTGATAAGTATGGTAATTCTCCATGTGCATGTTTCGCATTGATAAAATGATAATTTTAATTTAATTTAATTTTTCAATTTACGTAAAGGAAGGGGGCTTAAGAAAAGGCAACACACACACGAAAGGATAACAATCAACTTTCTTTTATATAACAAGTATGAAGTAGCAAAATTCTGTTCTGAACTTCGTTGTTGATGTTCAAGTTAGTTGCCGAAACTTAGAGGCTGTCCTGTAAATATGTCTTACCAGGGAGTTCCCCTGATCAGTCTTAGTGAATGACAATCCTTTGAACAGGAAAAGAACTTCTCGGAAAGTATTTTAACACATTCAATACGGAAAAACAGTGTCATGATTTCAACTCATTCTTGAAATAAATTTCCTTCTACTGTGGTCAGAGTGCTATTGTTACGTGAAAACCACAGACCAGGAAAAGCCAAGTACAACTTTTGTTTACAAACAATAGCAGCGCTTCTCTGTTGGGAACTCGATGCTCGTTACTTTCACAGAGGTTCCGTGGATGTGTGCACTCAAGCGTGAGCGATATGCAGGCTGCATAATGTGCTGCTGGCTGGGCGGACGATGATCGTTAAATTTTGCGAGCCTTCCCTAACGATTTCAACAAACTGAAAGCATAAAACTTAAATATCTCTCTAAGAATCAGCTCCAAAAACAGCATTAATTGTCAAGAAATATATTTGATCTTGGAATCCTCTTTTTAAACATCAATATTTCACAAAAATCTGATTTCTTTTATGCATATTTGCAATGCAAATTCTGTCCATTGCCAGGGGTATCCCTAACTTATACCTAGTAGCAGTCTGCACATAAGGCGAATGTCATACAACATACTGGATTTTCAAGACATTCCTAAAGAGGAGTTTTTTTTAAAGGAATCAACATTTCCGCCTGGTCTCAGACAAAAAGAAGGGATGTCAGAAGACATTATGTCTTCTTTTTCAAGATATGTCTTCCGAAAGAAATTTTGTAAAGGGAATTACCTTTTCCGGCCTCGAAGGCGCAGTCCCTGATATGTGTGAATTCATTGCCGTTTATCCGTATTGGGAGAACGTACTCTCCGTATTTATTCCCAATGAAAGACTGAAATCAAATTGAAGAAAGATAAGTAGTTAATACGGAAAACCGGGGTAATCATTTTTCTCTCCCATCTCCCCCCCCCCTGCACCCTCTCTCTGTCTCTCAAAAACAAAGTAAAGTGGTTTTGCATTTAACCTAGATTTACTTTGAATGTTATCATAAATATAAAAATTAATGAACCAAACATCATTCTTTAAACTGTACAACCTCTTCTGGAGCTCTTGAATGCACTGTACACCTTTAAGCCCCCCATGCCCACCACCCACCCCCCTTCTCTTGCCGCTACCAATTCTCGACAGTAAATTTCTCTGATCATACCATCACAATACAACAGCAGATATATTCGATTAGTTACCTCTGTTTCTATATTATCTTGGCGCTGTTGCTAAGTCTCTAATACACGCATCCCTGTGTGAACTAACATTTCCCATTGATCAAGAAGTTTCTGAAAGTCAGATGTCATTCAAAAATCTCAATTTTATGCAAGACAACAGATACATACAAGTACAGTATCTGTCTGCATGGATAATATATTAGTCAGTATTTGAGCTTTGCACTGAGCGACCACGCAATGCACATTTACCATAGCAGCGAAAAAAACACACGCAAGCAAACCCGTACATCCCCTTAAAAGAAAAACAAGAAAACAAAAATCAAAAGGAATAAATCAAAAAAAAAAAAATTAAGAATGCTCTCTTATAGCCCGGTTGCTATGGGAACTACCAAATTGCAGATGATTTACAAACTGATAAAGCAGAAAAGCATAAAAAAGCCCAAAGGCAATCAATGCAAAGTTTGTAGATTTCAATCGATGTTTCATTTTATGACAAGATGCTAATATATTAGACAATTATCTTTCAACTTTGCTTTCAGGATTCCAAACAGAATTACTTGTATCTAATGGAAAATCCTTTTCTTCCCGGTGTTTTCAAGTTCGGCCACCGGCATTGTTATTGTCATCAACGAAAGACACAGGAGACATATAATGACTTGATTTGAAGCAGACTGTAAATTGAATATTTAATTATTAGGAAACTACTGCTACTGTTGCTAAGGTTATTATGTTGTCATGGTTACTTATGATCTAGGCTATGTATTCAGCAATGAACTGGGATTTCGGGAGTAGCCAAATGGTTTCCACCACGGCAAAAAACGAGGAGTCAGTATTACCCCTGAGAATTTGAAAATTTTGGCAAGAGTTTACAATCAATATCAATTTTTAACAGAGATATTATTACATTATTAATACCATAAAAGCCAAACTGTTGAAAATTAAACTACAAACAATGTCAGGGGGTTCAAAGTTTCCAAGCAAAACAAAACCATATCATCACTTCTCTTCATGAGTTACTAGCCCATACTCCTCATCATTACAAAAAAACCAACATTTTCCTCAGAATATTATTTTGTTATTTTATCAAAAATTATTTTAAACCAAAAAAAAAAAAAAATTGCCAAAGTTCGAAAGGTATTTTCACGGTGTGACAGTCTACGCATAGCAACACAGCATCATTGAAGGCATCGCTGTTTAACATGATTAACACTCACCACGAAGAAGGGGCCCTCGGATATCCGATGAGCATCTTCTATTTCTGAGAGGCGGAGAACACCCAGTTCATGGTCGTTTGTTGCCACGTCGATTGGTCCCTGGTGCATATCGACCAACTGAAAGATGAAACAAAATGAGTTTTTCTTTCCCAATCACCTTACTAATGATATTATATCTATTATTATATTATATAACATATATTATATGATATATATTTATATATAATATCATGTATGTTAATCTCTAACAATATGAGAAATAGGGGCATTTCATAATTTTCTCTGTTGTATGAGATAAATATGATATGTGTGGGTTCTTTTCACCTTTAAACAATACAATTAACAGAATACTGTCCCATCAAGGCTCCATCATTGTGTTGTGTCATGTTCTAACCAAGCCATGAATATAAAACGCATAACCAGATTCCCCTGAATTATTTCATGTAATATTAACGGTTATACAAGTTCAACCTCAAATTAGCGAGCTATTTAAACTCTTCAACCCAACACATGAAAAATGTTGTGTTCCACCAATTCAGTTTTGTGCTTTATTTGTATTTCATTTGAATTTGTTTATAATTCTTTTTAAGTTTTGTATTTTGATTTACCCATATTTTGTTTAAAATTATGTTCATCATCACTTGTAAATTTTTGATGGGCATATAAAATGTAAACATGTTATTGTTTTTCAAGTACGTGTATCCTTCCTGTAGCTTTAGGGTATTAAAGCAGCATATACTGCAGATGGCTCGGTGAAGGCAGAAACGAAGATGTAAATACTTACTCACGACTCTCAAACTGCATAGACGACGTATCCACATGATATTGTTAAACAATAAACCCACCAATAATGTATTTCCAAAGAAATAACGGACACAAAATGGCAAAAGTATCAGCTTTCGGCGTTTCCTATTGCGAGCGTATTTTATTGGGCTTGTCAAATTGTCGAGGCCGCACAAAATGCAATTTATTAGAGGCCCTGCAGAAGAGGTTTTTTCTTTTATGATCCCTCTGGCACTTCTGTCCAGGATGCAGACGGACTGATTTGATCTGCTAAATGTGTCATGTGATCATGATACATTTGGAGACTCTTACCTTCGCGAGGGTACAGAGGGGGTCTCTATAAGATCAAAACAAATTCAGCTGGGAACAAAATACCCACAGCAGCAAAATATGACTGATCATATGACCAAAAACTCCCCGAGATGATAAAAGCTTCTAGTTGACTAATACAAAGTGAAAATGGCTATATAAGAACATAGCAGAAAAGATGTGTGATCTGCTATTAATGTACCATATGTTTTTGAGTTGGAATATCCAGAACAGTTAAAAAACTTACAGCCTCCACCGGGATTCAAAAATATATACAAATATATATATGTATATACATATATGTATATACATATATGTATATATATATATATTTAGTAACATCAAATCATACTAATAAGGATATCAAAAGCAGAAAACCGAACTGGAAAGCTTAAACAAATCTTTCTTGAATGAGCCAACCAGACATACATGTTACCAACTATCAACAAAGTTGTGCATGAACAGATAAAATGTACATGGGAACCTAATTAATACTACATCTGCATTTTGTGAGTTTAAACAAAATGCATGTTCCCGAAAGTGGGCAAGCAATAATAAATATTGAATTTATCACTTTCCCTTTGCTGCACTGTTGACAGCTATTTCTCAATTCCAAATGTCGTAAATGCAGGATTATTAAAAAATAAAAGAGAAAAAAGGCGGGAAAATGAAGACATGCTATGCCTGAATTAATATAGAATTTTACAGAAACTTTTTGTGTGACCTAGAAAACACTAACGTCAATAAAACTTATAAAAATCTTGTGAAAGCTTTCAAACAAAATGAATTAGTCAACGTCTGGTGTATCGACAACCTGAATTTTGTAATACTAATGACAGTAATTACGAAAAAGTAACAGATTTTTATTCCCCAGATGAGGTCAACTGGTGAACAAAAATGTTTTATTCCCCAGATGAGCTCAAATGCTGAACAAAGTGTTCATCAACAACGTCTTCTTCTTTTCCCTGATTTCATGAAATAGATTTACCGGGTCAAAAGTTGAGGGAGGCCTGTACAGAACAAAATTTCCAAACCTTTAAATTTTATTATGTTAAGTCACGAGAGAAGTACTCTCTTTAAAAACAAAAGAGAGAGCGGTTAAAGGAATTTATCGATGTTGAACCAAAATTTAAATATTTTAAATTTTTTTCTCAGTGGGGGCAGCAGACGATCGAATCGAACCAGTGGCTACGATTGAGCTAATAAAGCTGGTGACATCAGACGGGATATCATGTACCTAGAAGCTGGTACTGTAAGTGGCTGGCTAAAGGTTTTAGTTGACCAGAGACAATATTAATTTGTTCTCTCATGGTCTCACAAATGCTACATGATTCCAAAACGTAAGCGTAATGTAAATTGGAAACCACCGAACCTGAAAATGTAAGTCCCTAGCCATTTCATCTAGTTGACCCGAATGCGTATGTGGCTGCTCATAGTGTCGCAAGAAATAACTGCATTCGATGCGGAAGCATAGGCGAAGGATGCGAGCATCCTCCCTTCCGCCGTTTAAGAGAACACTCTTATACACAGCAGAACAGGAGTGCATTTGTTGTGAGGAGACAGGTTAGTCAGGTGCAACGTAAATATTATATTTTTCTCAAGACGTCCATTTTTACCTTTCAAAAACTGTTATTATCAACCAGTTTTGTTATAAACTTAATAGCCTGCAAAAGGTTCTGAAAATTTCAATGTTGGTTGTCTGTGCCTTTTTTTTCGGGGGGGGGGGGGGATGAAT
>JAIPMN010000155.1:0-16271 GCA_020650975.1 Apostichopus californicus | reverse complement strand
GGGAGGGGCTTAAATAGAGAGAAATAATCATACGACCCCATTCACAACTGCAAACCAGTTAATTATTATAATATTATTATTAATTATTGTTACTACTCTATCTGTGCTTTACAACAACAAAAAATTGGATTGATGTGATGGATTACTAAATTGTAACAATAGATGCAAAAACTCCTAAAAGGCAGCTTTAATAAAGATGAAAATTTTTAACAAAAATATAGAAAAAAAATGATAGCTACGACACAAATCGACCTAATATCCAGATAAGTAGGGCATTATGTCTCTGGATCAAAATAAAAGAAAAAGGAAAAAAGAGAAAATAGGTTTCCAAAGCTGTTTATTATTCTGATTGGATCTTAATGCGGTTGGCATAAAAGTCACTTCCGCATATTATTGTATGTCTATCTGAATTATGCGAGATATTAGCCTCCAAAATGCCGCGTACCTCTCTGTGTGGCAGGGCAAAAGCAGCAAACAAATCGATGAGTTGGATGCAATCATCTCTCCATCGGTTATAATTTGTTTCAGATCTTCCCTTTTTATTTTACCATTTCATCAGAAATCTTTTTACTTGGCTTGAAAGTCAGAGGCACACAAAATTGCAAGGGGTACACAACAGAGAGAGAGGGATAGGGTGTGGGTAAAGAAGAGGGAGTGATGTGGACCAGAACATGTTTATTATAACAAAAGATGATTATGCTACTTTGCATAAAGCATCGTACATGCACGAGAAATTAAGTAGCTTTTTTGAGAAGATCCCTATTTATTGTAGGCATTTTGTAAACATTTGCAAATTTGCCTGTTATACGTACATGGTAATTGTGTGTTATCCAATGAATTTTATAAACTAGAAGGCATAGTCAATTGCATTGTACTGCCTCTATCCTACCCCTCTCCCTCTTACACCCCCGAAACACCCTGTGGCTCTCTCTGCCCCCTGTAGGTTAAAAATTTCTATTGAGTTATTCTTATTTCAGTTTTATTTAATTTTTTTACTTATTTTGATTTGTATAATATAAAACGTGACCTTAATTTGGTAATTGCAGGTCTCCATTAATCATTCTTAATCAATCCGAGAATCCATTAAACTTGGAAATTCCACAGAAAAATAGGTCGCTACCTTTAATTCTGAATGAAGACTGAGTGGCCGGAATTTAGGATTAAGGGCGTGATGCAAAAATGTTTACCAGAAAGTAGGTCGGTTAGATAAGGAAAGTGCATAAATAGACTGGAGACAGGTAAGTGAGGATAGACTTAAATCAGTCGTTTGACATAATTATTGATGAAATATTGAACCAAGTAAACAAGTTTTCAACCACCGTTAGATAGGATGATTTAACACTCAAGCATGAGCATATGTTTTCTGTAGGAAATGCTAATCTGTAAACCTTGTAACAGGTAAGGATATATTTTGGTGCTGACTTATGCCACTAACTTCAACCGGCAGGTGCACAATGTGGTTCCTGTTTGTATTATGAAACGTCCCGGGACTGCGAAGATAAATTTACGATAGATCTAGAGCGATTATCAAGAGCAATAGAAGAGCGATGCTTTCACAAGAGGATGGCAATTACGGAAGGGAGGTGGCCATACACACACACAAAGAATTGGCAGATGCTAGAGCGAGGTAAATACCGTAATGCATAAGGTTATATGAGGTGAGGGAGTATGCGCTGTGAATCTAAGGTTTCAGACATAATGACATTTATATAGCACCATAACTAAAACGATATTCTATGGCGCTTTACAAGGAAATATAAAAACATACAAATGAACAAAAACAAGCAACTAGACAGAAAAAAAAAAAAGAGGATTACTTAAAGGCCTTATTATAGAGAACTGTTTTCAGAGCTTTTTTGAAAGAGGAAAATGTGGATTGATTAGTAACCGAAGACGGTAAGTCGTTCCACAGCTTGGCCCCAGTAACAGAAAATACACGTTTGCCAAACTGTTTTGTGCGGGTGGCGGGAACGTTTAAAGTAGTAGCAGATATGCTTCTTTTGCGGTGTGACGAAACACGCCTCCTAAACATCTTACACAAATAATCGAGGCCTGATTATTATTACATTAATGAATCAAACAAAGAACCTTGAGTGTAATGCGTTGCTCAATGGGGAGCCAATGCAAAGTGAAAAGACAGTCACTGGCACTGTCATATTTTCTTCTGCACAGAATCAATTTCGCAGCTTGGTTTTGTACATGAAATGTACAGGCTTTAACAGCTCAGTAACACTGATCTGTTTTGAAATTTAAATGATACAAAAATGAAAAGAAAAAAATTCATGGTAGTAAGTGTTTATTTAAAGAAGGACATGTGACACTTTTGGTATGAAAAGTGATGCGACGAGGCCATATTTACTTCCTGTAACTAGTGAAATCTGATTGATTTTTGTTTCTGTGAAAGGAAAGGTAAGACTATAAACTGCATTAGAATCTGGCAGAGACTCAACTTCAAGCTAGAAATAAAGAAATTGAAAGGTCACGATATGGAAATTTCCAAAGCACCTGGTCGTTCCTGCTTTGCAAAGCGTAAATGTCACGCGACTACAAGACCAAGCTAAATGTCCCTGTTTGCTCGTGTAGTTTTCACCACAGATGCTTGATACATTAGGAAAATGTAATACTTTTCGAAAAAAATTAGGGGGGGGAGGTAGGGGTGGGGGAGAGGAGGGATGGCAACACTTAACCTACTGTACACCTTTGGCAGGGCACCTGAGAATAATTTTTACAGCAATGATTTTCAAACAGGTAGATGTTTTACAATATAGTCACATCCGGCGTCAGTATTCAATAAATCTTTGGTCTTTCCCTCCCCCCATTCCTTCCCCATTCCCTTTCCCTTTCCCCTCCCCCTCCTCCTCCCTTCATCCAAACTAAAATTTGTTTCAGGGTCTGTGTTTGTCATACTCAAAAACAAGTGTACCAAGGACTAACCTCTTTTAATATAATTATTGTTTAAATTTTTTAATGCAGCTTTAACTGTCAGACTCAACTCAATGCTAATCGATGCTAATACAATTCTCAAAACAATGTCCTTCATAAGCTTGACTCAAGTTAAGTTTCATTTCATTATAATGCAGTAAAAGTCATGTTTCAGTCTGGAAGTTTCCCAAATTTTTTTTCACGGGGGTTTGGGGGGGGGGGGGTTATGTGATATGAAAAATACAGGAATAACTTTAATATTTGGAGGAGGATTGCAGTATCCAGGGAAAGTACTTTCAGCAATTATTAGCACTCTAGAACTGGGCACTACTTGCACATGCTGATGGCTAGTCGCTATATATAGTCTTAAATGAATGATAGTGTTTCAAGCATGTCTAAAACAAGGCTGAATGAATGGAGGGGGGGTTTATGAATTAAATAACTATATAGTTTTATGATTTAACTGAGAAGGTTGATTATGGTACCCTCATTTCTGAAAAAAAAACCATTAACCTGCATTTTTTCAAGTCTTGCTTGTTTCAGGTATAAATTAATTCCTGTTTCGCTGTATACTTACTACATATCTTCAGCAAATTTCATTGGTTTGCAATCAGGTTCAGGAAGACTGGAGTATGATCTCCCAATACAGTGGCTGTGACATGCCACATCTCTTACAATATTTTACAGGTTGCTAAATTCACTTGTATTGTGGGGAAGGAGGGTGAGGGGGAGGAGGGTGAGGGGGAGGAGGGTGAGGGGGAGGAGGATGAGGGGGGAGGGGAAGGAGAGAGTAAGCATCACTTTCAATAATGATGAAGAGGTAATAACAGGCTTTGAAGACTGGAGTATGATCTTCCCAATATAGTGGCAGTGACATGCCACATCTTTTACAACATTTTACAGGTTGCTAAATTCACTTGTATTGTGGGGGAGGAGGTGAATGGGGAGGGGAGGGGAAGGAGATAGGAAACCATCACTTTCAATAATGATGAAGAAGTAATAACAGGCTTTGAAGACGCAGTAACATGCCACATCTTTTACCATATTTTACAGGTCGCTTAATTCACTAATATTGTGGGAGGGGTATGAGAGGGGTTGAGGGAAGGGTAAAGGGGAAGCAGAGGAAAGGAGAACGAGGAGGGAATTTTCACTCTCAGTATTGATGGAGAGGTGACAACAGACTGAAAACTGGACCATGAACTCCCATCAGATGAACTAATAACATCCCACATGTCTTGCACATTTTTATAGGCCTCTAATCGGAAGTTCATTGCAAAATCTAAACCACTTCTCTCCTAGCAAAAACGATTAATTTAAAATGCGTATCATTTGTTTGGGAAGCTGTATCACCTCAGGTGATGCCATAAGATCAATTACTAATTACACTCCCTATTACTTTTCAGAGGCTCTGGGGAGGGGATGGAATCGGAAAAGGGTGAAGAAAAAAAAATTAAAAAAGACCTGTCTCTTGTGGAGAAATTACAACGGCAGGATATTGTCAAGAGCAAATCAGAGGAAGGTGTCAAAAACAGACTTTGGAGAATATAGCTGCAAGATCTCCATCTCGCCTCAATGGCGCTCACCATTCACATGTCTCATTTGATATTTACAGCGCTGTGTGTGTTAAATAATGAGTATTTACAAATTGATGATACTACGCTGTCACTCTCTGTGTGCCCCTGTAGTATTCACATGCAGAGATGTGCCCAAGATTTCCTGAGTGCCGGGTATACTGATCGCCATCCTGGGGGAGGGGTAGGGGTGTCCCCCTCCCCTTTGAGAAATTTTTCGATTTTTTGAAGGTGCTCAGATGCCAAATGCTGGCACTTGTGTAGCTTTTTAAGCACATACACAAGTAATAGTTTTGCTAACAATTTACATTTTCAATTTTTTTTAGTGAAATATAGGGACCGATTGAGAGCCGTAAGTATTGTTTCTCGCATGCGTAACTGATGCATTATTAGTCTGTATGATTTTGGCATAGGCTAGGCCCAATTTATGTTGAATATATTGTTAGGAATGTCGAGATTTTAGATGGAAATAGTGCTGGGCGGGATACACGATCACAGACAGTGCTGGGCGGTAATTTTTAGTGCTGGGCGGGGCCGCCCAGCGTGGGCACATCCCTGCACATGCTCATGAATATCCATGTGACATTTTTACTGTCAGTCACGACCTGTACAGAACGTGGCATTCAACGGATATCCTGATGGAGGACAGTGTTACACTTAGAACCTAAACGGAGAAACCTGTGAGAGGAAAGTACTTTGGAAAAATATAAATGTTTCTGGCATGCTAAAATTTGGAGCAGTGGCTGATATGATCATGGGATGAAAAGTACATTTACTCTCACTAGTAAGATTTTAGATACAATCTTCAAATTCCTTTTAAGGCCAGCTGCAACTTTAGCCTCCATTTTTAACCTGCAGGGAATTGCTAAAATGTTCTCAGTTGTACTTTCCTAGATTCTATCTCTCAAAATTGTATCTTTCCATTTTTTTTCTATTTCATCAAAATTTGTCAATAATTTCTCATTTTAGTCAATTTTCAGTACATTATTAAGTAGATGGATATAGGTCTGAGAATTATTGTCAGAAGTTGTGGATGGCCAAATTTGAACAGAAAAACCTCTCAACCAGAAAAACAGGCTCTGAGAATGGTTAGTAAAGAAAAGGGTGTAAAGTTTCAGCGTAGACAAGTGCTTTCAATCTGTCTGACATATTTGGTCGTGGAGTCAATTGTCTCCAGTAAAATTAAAGGTCGCGATTTTGTTACGAAAGCTGACCCCGCACTCTGTGGTCAAAATTAAATTGCTTTTGAACCCTGGCGTGTTTGCATTAGGCCCCGCGATTGTGATTACTGAGCGGGAAATTAACGTTGCTGTACTGCAGAGAAGAAATGGCCCGGAACCAAAAGCCGTGTTGTGTGCAGCGTTGTTGCTAATACCTTAGCTACTTATGTGTCAAATTACGCAGCTTACAAACACAGAAGTCAAAGGTCAACGCTGAACCCGGGTTCACCCCGATCTGAGTTTAACACAGAGTGCGGGATCTGATCCGAGCTCACTCGATATCAGTATTGCAGGGGTTCAGATTACGGGGTCTGATGCGTGTTTATGTTACAGATTCAACACCAGGCGCCAGGTTCGACACTGTGCTTGCAGGCTAATGCAAACAGGACCTAGAATAGTCTACTGGTTGAGTGAGTCTACTGGTGGTCTGATAGTAATAATATATTCTGGTGCGTTGTTGGTCTATTGAGTTAATATTGACTTCTTAAGTACTCCACTACTTAGTTTGTTGTTTCCTTTTGTGATTAATAGTCTACTATCGACTTTTATTTTCTACTTTAACAACATCTATATACACCACCTATGGCAACATCCTGTCATCTGTTATACAAATGTCTTAGTTCTACCCAACTTTTTTCTCAAAAGGAACATAGTGTATATATTATTTTCCAATGCTCTAATAAGAACTATTTGGACATTTACAAAATATAAGCCAGCTGTGCATTCTCTCTATCTTTCTGTGAGCTAGTCAGCCAAACATACATACATACATACATGTGTACACGCAAACACACACATACATGCACGCACACACGCATACATACACGCAAAAATACTCCAATACATACATACAGTGACTATTTTTTTAATTAAATACCTGAAACTCCAAGCCAAACTGTTGACAATGAATCTGTATCTCTGGGACAGCATTCTGAAGGATAACCTGCCGCTCATGTTCACTGTCTGTTGACGAGAAGAAAACAAAAATCAATAGAATCATATTAAAATTCTGCTTTACCAAGGTGACTTTATCTTTTCTATTTGCTTAAGATGATATATATTTCAGTGCAGTTCTTGTACAGAAAATATTTTATATTTTCACAGATTTGTAAACATACAGTATGCTCAGTGTAGCTGTATATCGCTACACATACTTCACAGGAATTAGTTTTTAACCCTAACTTCACCCATCTCCCTACACCCATCTTCTCCCACCCTCCTCTGCCCACTTCACCCACCTTCATTTACTTTTCTACTACACTCTCCCAAAAGTACACAAATTTATACAAACCTCATCTTTATTTGCCTATGATGATATATTTTCTATTGTGGAACAACAGGTACCTTTCCTCAGTTTTGTCACATATGTTCAGAATTAACTCCCCCCCCCACACACCCAACTCCACCTATGATTCTCTCTCCCCTCCCCCCACCAGGGCTTTAGGCAGCCAGCCATCCAGCCATCTTTTGCACGGCCGGTTTCCCAAAATGACGGCCTATATTTCAGTGCACGGCTTGCAAAATATATATGAAGCCGTGCAAACTTTTCTCAAGTTTTCAGTACTGGGTACGCAAATATGCAGGGTTACAGAAATGAGACAACAATATATGTTTTGATTTTATTGTTTCCACTTTCCCTAAATTTACCAATCAAATCTCGTACTGACTGACTGAACAGCTTGCATTTTACCCTCCGATACCTCAAAAACAAAGTTTCTACGGGTGCATTGCCCCCTTAACCCCCACAAGGGCCCCTATGGTGGGCCCCTTGACCCCTGTCATGAGGGGCGATCGCTTCGCAATCACAGTGATGCTTTCAGCATCATGTTGCCTAAAAGGTAGGACACCCACTTTAACAATTAGGACACCCACATCTACCATCTCATCTCAACCCCTGGCCCCCACACCCTTCTCTACTCTTCCCAATAAAAGCACAAACCTCTGTCATTAAACTCTATAATCTGCCTATGAGCACATAATCCATGCCTCAAAGATCTCATTACACACAATGTATACAAAACCACCAAATTAATGGCTGACATTGTTTAAGTACGTGACATGATTGGGACAAAAAATCTCCAAGGCTGTTACTTAGTTAATTCCATACACCACACTCACAGATATCCCTGAACAGCCTCATAAGTACAATGTGTTAATCGACACATAGCTGCATACATGAACAACTTAGATTTATGCAATACTTGAAGGGTAGTGAAACTCCTTAATACGTCACTACACAATATAAAAACATAACTTTCTATGTTGTGTATATACTGTATAGATAACTGTACTAATTGCCCCACTGTGCGATTAACTCAAAAGAAAGCTAAATATGTAAAATTTAACGCTGGATCAATATAGTTAATATTACATGATCCATTGATCCATAAACCGAGCTGATTATTTCCAGAATACGATACTTCATTTCTTGATTATTATTTTATTGGCATCCATCCAATAATTAAAACGTGATATTAATTACCGGTAATGCAACATTTTGCACAGCAGATCTTGTACAGCTATACACAGTATCCCATGTAACATCCATACAAAACAACACTACACTGCAGTACATGTGTACACATACATAGTGATTTAACATACAGTGTGTTAATACTATACATGATCTACGCAGTACCCCATTATACATGAGGATCTGCATGTCGCTTTAAAGATCTAGGACCAATAAGGAGGGACACAGGAGGGTGGGAAAGGTTGGAAAGGGGGTGTGAGAGAGGCGAGGCTTCCCCCCCCCCTCCACTACAGTGTATTTTAAACACTGTATGTAAAAATGTGAAACAGCACTGTAGGCTTATTGGTTCATTCATTTTCCTTTTCGTACAGGCCTACATGAAACGTTTCATGTCACATCACCACATGGTAATTAGAAAACTGCTCAGATATACATTAACTGTATACTGAGCTTAACACGTATTTGACGACCAGATCATGTAAATTAATTCAGGCTTATGTCTGGTATCCACGGGCAAAACTGGGTTCAAATGAGGCTATTAAAGGATAAGGATTTTACAAAAAAAAAAAATTGAGCTTATTATCTTCTTAAACTGCAAACGACAACTTATACATGACAGGATTTTTCCGGTGACAAGCAATATGTGATATTTATTTTGAAGAGAAAATTATTCCACACTACTAGACCTTATCCCCAATTTATCTTCTTAAATGTAACTTATTTTGACTAGCTTAACCTTCAAAGTAGCTGTATTTTTCAGGCAGTTTAAATCAAAGTAGGGATTCTATGATGTCATCTGCACAAATCCTATTCAAAAGCTAATACTTAGGCTATTTTATTTAGATTCTGGATGATTTATCCTTGAAATCTGATACATTTGGAATTATTAACTTAGCTTTCGAAAAGTTCTCTGTACTTAGAATTTCATCAACATGTATCTTTCTTTGTTTGTAGAAGTAGTCTTTGTTCCATAGTTTATAAATTATATAGAAAAAACAAAACAAAGATATTTACAGCTGAAGCGCCCTGATGACATCATCATCTCTGCTGTTGCCAGATGTATTGACAAGATATCGTAAAATATGAAAAATTCATATCTTTGCGATATAAAATGATAGGAGGATGTGGTTTCCCCCACAGACACAAAAAAAATTGTCAGAAAATCCTTTTCATTATAACTCAGCAGAAATGAATTATTCAAATGCAATGTTCGCATTATTTTCCGACTCGACCCTGAACTCTCAATCGCTTCTTCAGCCTGATCAGATTACTTATTCTAAAAGGTTGGTGATGTTCAACTGGAATTGAGATTCAACCCAAGTCTAAAGGCTGCATTTTGCGTCAAGGACTCGCCATATTCTAAATTTCTTGTGGGTGCCATACTGAACCATCGAAAGGAAAGATATTTAAGGTCAAGGTCTCAAAACTGTTTTATATGCATCATGACAGGAATTATTCAATTTAAAATTAATTTTTTGCAAAATGAAACAGCAATGCATAACATTACCTTAACATTTAATATAACATAAAGGAACTGTGTCAACAGAAACAGAAAGCTGCAGCAAGCTGCAAAATTTCCTGCAGCAAGGCTGTAATCAGTATCAAAATAATGAAGATTATCTGAGCATATCGACAGCCACTATCAGGGAATCATTTAGTGAACATCAAATTTTGTGTTGCAGTTTTCATTAAAGTGATATTTTTCATAAAATAGTGAAAGTAGTGTGCTTCAGTACACTAAACCTGCTATAAATCTTATAAATTTGTGTAGCAGTTACCCATTTTGCATAATGCCGACTTTGTGAAAGAGCACACCACGGTTTAAAGGTACCTCCTATGCAGCCTGGCCCCAGGATGCTGCAGCCCCCTCAGCATGCATCCTACATTTGACACAATTGATGTTTTTTCTGGTTTAGAATATTGGTTTATAGCACAACACAATCAAAATCATTAACATTGCCCATCTGACTGTCCATTTTAACATGTTAAATTCATAGCATTTTATAGAATTTTTGCATAGAATTTTTATTTTCAGAAAAACTTGTCAAGCCATGCAAAGGAACTCATATTTGATTCCCTTGAGGTATATACCTATCCAATCTCAATATAATTAAAAGGCTCAATCCGCATTTGATAACTTCACCATTCCTCTTGCATCTCGACTTTACAGACCCTTCAATACAATATGTGAACAAAGAACCCTCACAAATCTTTGTCTTTTGAGATCTACGAATGTTCATTCCCGTATTGAGATGCCATAATATCACTATCATGTGTTTCCACATACATAGCAAAGGTCAAGACATTGTCCCTAACAATTCATACAACATATATTTAAGTAAACACATAATTCAACTGAAGGATGCTTCAGAGGATTACTTCAAGAGATACAAATTCACACATAACAGAAGTTATTCTTGACATACAATATATATGTTTATACTATTAAAGCAACAATTTGCATTTGGAGGATATCTCTCCAGTTACTTACAGAGCAAAAGGAAGAGGATGAGGATGAGAAGAAGTAGGAGAAGAAGGAGAAGAAGAAAGAGGATAAGAGAAGGAGGAGAAGAAGAAAGCTAGGAAGAGGAGTAGGAGAAGAAAGAGGAGGAGCAAGAGGAGGAGAAGAAGAAAGAGGAGTAGGAGAAGAAGAAAGAGGAGTAGGAGAAGGAGGAGAAGAAAGAGCAGTAGGATGAGGAGAAGAAGAAAGAGGAGGAGCAGAAGGAGGAGAAGAAGAAAGAGGAGGAGCAGGAGAAGAATAAAGAGGAGGAGGATCAGGAGAAGAAGAAAAAGGAGGATGAGGAGGAGCATGAGGAGGAAGACGAAGAAAAAAAGAAGTTAAACATTAATACCTGCAGGATTGATTGATTTGTTGCGCCAGTATCACAACATACAAAGTTTTTTTCAAGATAGAAAGTTTCCTTCCCAAAATGCTCTGAAAACATTTAGGGTGGTAAAATGAGAGGGAGGGCAGTAGACCAGAATGGTCCAGTCACCGACAGAGGTCAGCGCTTGCCAAAAGGTAACCAAGGGCTCTAGATAATGGTACAGCAAGATAGTAGTTGTGATGAGGAGAATGGGAAAATGAGTTAACTCACTCATAAAACCTCATGCCCAGAAATAAAATATATACTGAAACATTTGTGTGTTGCAGTGGTAGTATAACTATTACAGTTACTACTGTATGTATATAATATATATAAACATCTTACCTAATTTGCATATAGAAACTTTGGGCTGAAGATGTTAATGAGTGATGGCATCATTATGGATGAGAGGAAACACTTCTCAGCATATATATTCTAGCTAGAACAAAACCTTAGCTAACGATATGCTTGACTAGACAATTAGGGCTGTACAAGATTAATAATTAAATGAATCCAGCTGCTCAAAAGCAGATTACCATACTAATAACGTAACAGTAATACTTCTTCAATGTGCACCATGCTTACAAGCTTTGTACCATATGTTTTCCTAGATCTATTACAAAATGTATTGGTTGTATCAGGGTACACAGGACTAATTTGCCTCCCATTTATCACTTCCAACTGCTGTTTATTTAGTAAAACTTCCAAGTTTTTAATCAATTTGGAGAGGAGATAATGAAGAACAATAAGAAAAAGTGTATGCCAAATTATGTGCATATATATAAGATGTGTGTGCTCTAGATGTATACATAAGCTTTATACTTTAGGCTGTGTCAATTTTATTTTTCATATTCATATTTTAAGAGTTTTGTCATTTTGTTGTCATTGTAAAGCGCTCTTGAACATGCTTTAGCATGAAACGAGCGCTATATAAATTTGGTAAATAATAATAATAATAATAATAATACAATTATCACCAGTCAGGAGGAACAGATCTGCCAGCAAAGATTACAGAGGGTGTGTGAGTAGAAAAGAGGGGGGAAGGATATCAAGGGGAGGAGCATCAAGGGGGAGGGGCATCGGGGGAGGGGCATCCAGGGGGGAGGGTAGATTGATAGGTATGACGAGAGGAAGGCAGAAAAGTCTCCAAGAAACAAACACAAGCTTTACTGTTTCGTTGAGAACCTGTACACGAGGAATGTGTAAATTCTGCTTTTAGTGAGAACACTTAACTCTGAAGACAACCAAAGATGCGGCCTCAAGTTGAAATTCAGGTCATCACGGATGAAATACATGGTCATGAAATAGATGGATTTATAACTTTGTCAGCATCTCCTTTTCTTGACAAATTTGTTCAAAACGTTTGACATGGTAAACGGCTTTGATATATGAGTAACAATGTCCTAGAAGTAGAACTGTGACGAAACAGACCACTTTGAGAGCATGTTTGTGTCGTCACATATATACAAACCATGATATGTCAGGACATTTTTATCCTTTTTTTATGCTTTTATTGCTTGATCCTTCTTCTTACATAAAATCTACTTTTCTACCATGTTAAAACACGCTATCAAGGTAGTGCTTAATTAATAATTAATGTACATTGCTAATTACAATGCCACCCTTCCATGACTTTCAAAGCTGTACATATTTAAAGAAAGGGCAAAAGATGCTCACGTTTTTTTTTTCCCCTCAAGTTTCTTCAAATGATGTAAAACTAAGAATGTCTGGTTCATTGGCCGCCTCGTGCCATACTGAGACTCTGATATATATGTATACATATACAGTATATATATGCAAGTACACTGGATCATCTTACATCAAGAAAGAAAATGAAGCAATGAAACGGATGACAACTTAGCTGTTAAAGTATTGATCTCGGAAAGAGAGAAAAAAAAAAGAAAGTGCTTTAGCGACCGACAGAGAAACACAGTGGAAAAAATATTTTACGGAGATGCTACAAGCATCTGCAAAGATAAACAGGGAGAGAGAAGAAGGATGCATCAAATTACAGATCCTGATTGCCAGTTCAGAGAGATGACAATCATTCTTGCAGGGTTCAGATGCTTAGAGGCGGAGATGAGACACAAAAAATACACAGCGAACTAACATATCGGTGATATCAATCGAGGTGTGTCACATTGCATAATTCAGTAACATATTCCTGTGATGATTGTACGTAGTTTTCCGTAAAACTGGAAATAATATTATATTTACTAAAAAAAAACGATGTAAGCCAAGGGATAACTGCTATCGTTCAATGCTATTTATGATGGCTGTTAGTTATGTTAATAATATCCTGAATTCCAGGCACCTAGTTAATACCAATGATAGCTAAAAATGTTTTTCTGGCATTATCTTCTAACTGTCTGTAGGCGAACAGATTGTTAATGTCAGTTCTTATCCACAATTTTTTTCCCTCTCCCTGTGAGGTTTGAAAATTTTCTCGAAAGATTGCAATATATGGTATATTTTCCCAGACAAATGTTGGAAATAGCTTGTACATAGACTAATTAAATCCACCTTTACCTTTGATGCAGGCAATTAAGGGGCATCTATCATGGATGTTTTGTCTTGTCATTAAGCATAACTAATTACCTTTGATGTTAATAAACAACACGATTAATGTCTGGTGACGTATTTTTACGTTCAAGACGTCAAAGGCATTTAATTGGGAGACTTAACATTTGAAAACACCACCAGGCAGTTTTTTTTTCATGCTCTGAACAAGTCTTCTAAATCTTAATTGGCAATAATGGGGAAAAAAAGTAATGACAAAAAAAAATAGACAACAACAACATTTTGTAACTGAAAACAAGAAAATAAGACATTCTGTCAATTCAGACCTTTAGGATGACAAACTTCCTGTGCCTTCAACAGTAATTATAATATTAATGAGATTCAAAGTGTAATTGATGTTGGCTTTACCACAAATTATCAACGATTTTTTACCATAAATCTGATGAGATTTACCACAAATTATGTGCGGTTTACCACAAGCTGATCATTTGTGATCAAAATTAGTTTAAGTTTTTAACAGCATGCAGTCATAGAAAATAAAAACTAAATTTGAACTATGAAGTTAGGATATAACATTCAATATTACTTGGAATTAAACTTTTATCCTACTTGATGTCAACCGAGTTAGTCTGTAACCAAATTATATCTAATAACCTCAAAAGTGTCTGTAATGACAGCCACAACCTCGATGTATGTGGCAGTAAGTAGTAGCAAATAAAACTAAAACATTCACACCTCCTTGAATTGACTTGAAAATTGATGTCAATCAAATTTAACTGCATGATCTAATAACCCAAACAAATAAACTGTTAATGGTTACGTCCAATGAAATCATCTATCTAATGAGGTCACAGTTCGCTACATATATACGTAGCTTGGTTACAAATTAAGCTAAGCATATCGTGTGCAGTGAGTACGAGACGAGATCTCCGCAATCTCCTCCATTCTCTCGGATTTTGAATGTCAATCGAAATTTAGCTAGCCTACATCAAATGAGATCACACTATTCTTCTCCTATCAGAGTTGAATGTCAATCGAACTTAACTGTATCCCAAGACCAAACTGACAAGATAAATTGACCAGTGGTCTTGCTTCTCTCAAGTGATAGATTAATTAGGGCGTGCAAATTAGAGGCCAATACGGGTAAGAAACAAAAACCCTTTTGAAAGAACGCAAAACAAGCGACTTCCTGTTTATCTCATCCAATGGGGGGATCTGCAGTGTATACTGACATTGGCTAAGTGGCTGGAGGAAGAGATTGTAAGAGGAGATGGATAAATGAGATGGAGGTACAAGATAGAGGATGAATATAGAACAACTTCTGTTTTTGTAGGAGGGATAAGAGGAGGTAAGGGAAGAGAAGGGAAAAAATAATGAAAGAAATGAGTGTTATGAACTAGTTTTTTTTGCAATAATTGCATTAGAAATATATCAAACAGAAGTGGGTGATTATAATAATAATACATAATTTTTATACAGCACCCAAACAAACAATGAAATAATTCTCGTAGCGCTTGTATGAAGATAATATCCGATACAAATACAGTAAACTGTTGCATGAAGCAAACCCCCCATCCTCCCACTCCCCACCCCCCACCAACAAAAAGATAACCACATATCTCATTGTAAACCACTACTTAAACACACTGTAACACAAACTACCAAACAGGATTGATATATTCCCAAAACTTGAAAGGTAAAAAAAACTGAAAATTAAATCAATAGAAAGAAAATACCTACATAAAATTTTTGCATTACATAAGCAGATTGTTGACATAATTTTTTTTGGCTTTTTTGTAAACTATATTTTATAATCTCGGGTATTAATAACAAAATTCTACCAAGACTTTCAGCTCAGGACTGTCTTAAAAATTAGGTTTAGTCTTGTCTGTCTATCATAGAGTAGGACAATCTTACTTTACTGTTGGACAATGATCATTATGCTTGTTTTTATCAAATAAATAAATAATAATAATAAATATCAATAAATAAATATAGCACCCCTCCCCCCTCCTCCAATAAAAACCAATCTATTATTGTAAACATATCCCATTGTGCAACCATCTCTCCACTTGCTACTACTACTACTTTAAAGGCAGTTTCAGGTCATCTCAAGGAGGATTCGAACAACTTTTTCTCTCTCTTTTCCAAAATCAGAGCCATGACAGCTGTGAATAATAATCAATTTGATGCTTTTAGTTAGTTTTTTCTTCGTCTCATTTTACATCTTCTTGTTCATGAAATGTATTGTCCCACTGGCATCTTTCCAATTTATCCCAGTTTGAAAACAACATGTTACATTGGAAAACATCCTGTCTTGGCCAAAGCACTCATTATGAGGAAACGAGCATCACTTGTAATTTGCAAAATACTGTAGATAGTTCTCTAGTTAAAGATCTGTCAACTATTCAATTATGTACCTCTCACATTCCGATATATGCTTTTGTATGTATGTGCGTGTACATATACAAACAGCGTCCATAGCCATGTTTGATCTCTAGAGTAAGGCAAAATGTGTCACCAAAACAGAACTAGTATTGTTCGATACAGGTGACAAACGCCTACAGTGGAATTACGACCTTCCTTACAGGTTTCGAACCTCTGGACATACAATCAGCGTCCATAGCCTAGTGGTTAGGGTGTCCGCAAAATAAAGCGGGACGCCCGGGTTTGAATCCCGGTGGAGGCTATATAAATA
>JAIPMN010000154.1:30429-55409 GCA_020650975.1 Apostichopus californicus | reverse complement strand
ATATATAATTAGCATAAGCAGAACTGCTGAATGTCACGCTTTTGTAACACTCAAAGACCACAAAGAAAAATTTGCCAACTACTCGGAAATGCAGACTCATAAATCCTACTAAAAACCGAGACAGGAAGGGTGAGGAGTAAAATTATTCTAGACCTTATAAATAATGGAATAAGATCAAAGTTAGCAGTAAACCATGCATGGAGCAACACCGCTTCTGTGCTCAAATGGTTCAACGAACTAGAAGAAGAAAAAACAATCTCACATTTACTATATTTGACATATCTTCACCCATTTATTTCGGAGGACCTCCTTACCAGCTGCCTATCATGTGCCAAACAATGCACCAACATCAGCGACATCGAGCACGATGCAATAATGCATGCCAGAAGATCCATATTGTACGACAGCAAACGCACACCGTGGGTAAAAAGTAACGCGGTCAACGAATTCGATGTCTCGATGGGAGCTTACGATGGAGCAGAGGTGTGTGATCTTGACGGGCTTTTTATATCCTAGCTCAACTTGAGACGAAACTTGACTTTGCCAGCGTTGGATTATACAGAGATAACGGATGTACTGTTATGCGGTGTCAGTCGGGAAGCAAGGCCTATCGCACGAGAAAAGAGCTTATCAAGATCTTTCAATCTCTCAGGTTCTGCATCACGGTACAAACAAATCTAGAATCAGCCAACTTCCTTGACGTCAACCTAAAACTACCTACCAACAAACACCAACCCTCACAGAAAACCCAATGATGAACCGATGTGCACTGGCGGATCCAAGGGGGGGGGGGAAAGGGGGCCATGGCCCCCCCAAAGGTGAGCCAAAAAAGTGTTTCCGAACATCCGCTAAATCATATGATTGGAAATTAAAAAAATCGAGAGGAATAGTAGTGGTAGACTAGTCTAAACCTTTTCGTTTTCTGGTTAAAAATTAAATGTATGAGCATGAGGATTTACAGTTCATCACCATTTTGCAGTTATAGGCTGGTTGAAAGAAATTTATCAGGCGCGGATCCAGGGGGGTCCAGGGGGCCCGGACCCCCCCCTGCTCTTGGCCAAAAAAAAAGAGAAAAAAAAAGAGAAAAAAGAGAGAGAGAAAAAAATAATTAAATTAAACGCCAATTTTAAACATGTAGGACGTCTTACAAGTCAGCCAGGTGTGTCTTTTCCGTCAAATGAACTATAGTGTGCACGCGTGCTACACGTGCCAAAAATGCCTAAAAATCTCAATTTTCAGACCATCTCAACTCATCTGATATGTATTACCATATTTCATAGATTGTTTTTTTCTCATCAATTGAGAAATTGCAGACATGAGATCCATATTTTCAGGCTAGGTACATGCAGCTTAGAATACTCGGGAAGTGCCGTTTCCGGCCATCTGGGGGGTTTGTAAAGCCAAAAATTTTCTGGTACGCTCCGCGCCAACCGATGGTGGCGCTCCGCTTAGATAGTCTTACGTTCAAGCGCGGCTGGACCAGTCAGAACCCCCCTGTCACAAATCCTGCATCCGCCCCTGATTTATAACCTATGAGAAATAAAATTTCTTGAGAAAGGTGATCCCAACTAGAATGTAATTAACATCACCATTGTTCACTTTTGTCACACCAAATTGCATCTGAGGGCATTCAGCAATAGAAATTTTTCAAAAGGGGAGGGGGCACCCCCTCCCCTTAGACCCCTCTCCCATATCACTCTAATGCCACTTTGGCCCCTCCCAAACAAAGGCCCTGGATCCGCCAGTGCCGATGTGTACATACTATATAAAGCGTTGGAGAGTATAGCGGCTATACACAGAAACCATCAGCTTTACCCAAAACAAGAATGACACAACAAAGCGACCCAGATAAAATAGGAGAAATCGCAGCAGAGTCGGCTTCTACAACCTCAGGACACCAGCCCACTTTATAATATCCTTGATTCGCCTCTCGCCTTTGGCTTAAAGTTTCATAGCCCTATTTAAATCAGTCGAGGTGTTTAGAATACCCCCCCCCCCCCACCCCATCTTTGAAGTCCTATGCACGTCATGGTATGCACTGCTAACTATACTGTCTAAATACAGAGAGCGATTTCGTACTTATATTTAACAATACTTGATAGATTGGTTAAACATTTCAAAATTTGTTGACAATGGAAAAGCCTTAACCCCTACGTACTCTTATTCGCAAGGTTTCGGTATCCTGGTGAGATGCTGAACAGAAACTGCATTAATGAAAAAAAGCTTGTACCACCGTCCGTGATGTTAGAATGGAAAACTTTTTCGTAAATTAAAAAAGTGTCATGTGAATGAAAAGAATCCTTTTCCACTTTGATAATTAAAAGTGCTATTTGTTAATTCAAAAAGTGCCATTTCATTAAGAAATTGCCATTAAAAGTGCCCTTTTATTGGGGAACTCAAAAAGTGCCGATTTTCAGAAATACTGGCATCAGTGGTATATAATGCACAGAGGACGTTCTGGTATGACCCATCAAATGAAAGTCAAATGTAATGTCCAAATTACCCTAAAGGTTTGGTCCCCCTACCCCACCCGTCCCCCCAAATTTACCCCTCTCCATTCGCCTCTGGTGGAGATGTGCGTGATATGACAAACTTAAATGATGCATACACTCTCAATTCATGAATGGCTAGGTAGCGAGCGATCTTCTTCTCTTTTAGGCTAAAATCATATCTACATGAGGGAGTGTTTACGTATACGGTTGAAGATAAATTGGCGTATAAACAGTTATTTAAACAGTTATATAAACAATTATTTTGAGGTGAAAAGTCAAACTTTCAATGCAAAAATGACACAATTTTACGGATTTGTGGAAACTTTCTAAAAAATGCCACGATATCATTTCAATTGATTCAAAGCCAAAATAAGAAATTAACATTTTAAGATTAAAACAGATCGACATTTTGAGATTAAAACATCTTCAAAGATCGAATACACTTCGACATGAACGAATAAAAAACCCAGTAATTAGCAAAGGTGGATATTTCGTAAACCCATGATGATGTCAACTAGTTTAAAGGGAGTGAAGACTCGCGCACAAAGAAACGTCTGATGCCGGTAATCTGACCTAGTTTCGAATGAGGTGTAACAGAAGTGTTAGACACCACCATCGATCCCAGAAAATACACACACAGCTTGCTACCGTCGGTAACTAGACACTAGTGTACAGTCAATACATGCAGCTACGGTCAATAACCACAACACAGTGTACATAGCAGCGATGGACATCTCAGCAGGGATTTGTTATGGAACTCCCTGATCTCAGGTCATGATAAAAGACAACAAGGTATCACGTTTCATTACTGTCTGCATTTTGTAGCGACAAGAAGGAAACTTCACTTGCAAGCACAACGGAAAGTTAACTTTTTTCAGAGGGCGGCTTGGGGCGAGTCTTCAATGCCTTTAAGTTTCCTTTTATAGAAATAGTAAATATTCACGATCATAGAAGGATTTATCCCCCATTTGCTGAGCCTTTGCTTCCAGTTGACATTCATGTTTTTTGTTATTGAGATACGTTTTAATAAATTCTTCTCCCAAAGCCTCACATATGACGTCATCCTCTTCTAAAGCTTTAACGGCATCCGATAACTTCCCAGAGAACATTTGTGACCCGCCATCATCTTCGTGCAGGTGGTGTGCGCTCCCCTTAACCATTGGTGGGAGAGGGAGCTCGTTCAGAACTCCATCTAAACCAGCTGCAATATTAACGGCAAGAGTCAGGTACGGGTTACATGCAGCCGCAAATATTCTGTTTTCTATGTAAGTTTGATTTGGGCCGTAGCTCTTCACTCTGAATGAACACGTTCTATTATCAACTCCCCAGCTGGAATTACGCGGTGTCGCTCTGTCGAAATGAACGAACCGCCGTTGGCAACTAGCGGTAGGACAGCCAAAGATAACCATAGCCGGAGCGTGACGTAAAAGTCCAGCTAGCCAATGTTTCATAATCTTTGACATATTGTCAGAATCTTGACCGTCGAAAAATAATGGTTTCCTAGTTTTAAGATCTAGAAGAGAGTGATTAAAATGACCACTTATACCACTCGATTGTACGAACGGTTTCGAACTAAATGAAGCCAAATAACCGTTACGTTGCGATATTTCACGAACGGTTTTCTTGACCCAAAAACCGTCATCGGCGGACTGTAGTCCCATAGACGGTTCAATCGGATATTCGTAGACACCGATCTCACCCTCGCTGTCGATTTGTTCTACCTTTACACCTATATCGATAAGATTATCGTAAATGTCAGTCAAGAGATCCCAGTCTTGAAAGAAACTCTTGACCCAGTGACCGGTCATGTCGGTATGGATAGGAGCCATCGTCTTAGCATCGAGGGCCGAAAACTCGTACTCTAAAGCGGATAGAATCTCGTATCCACACTCGTTGAGTCTCATCACCTGTTTGCGGGCGACATTCCTAGGAGAGAAACCAATCAACCCTTGACCCTTAGCGTCGTAAGGATCGGCAATAACAGTCGCTACATCTTTCCTCCAAGGTATAACTTTAAAAGTTTTAAGATCAGGAAAGAAACGCAGATCGTTGAATTCGATCGACAGTGGTAGCTCAGGCATTGCGGGGATATCCTTCTTTGGCAACCGAAGAAGCTGCATACCAGCCATCAAGATACCCTCCTCAAGCCTTGATAGGAATCGTTCCACGGGTAAAGCCTTTCCTCGTTCCATGGCATGAAAATCAGAATACACCACAAAAATAAATCGGACCTTCTTTTCTTTGATTTGCCGCCGTAGAGTGTCCAGCTCTTCTTTGCTGTATGGACTTGCCTTTCTGTCAGAAGCAGCCTCCATGAGGATGGGTGGATTCATATTAGCCATAGCTTTGAAGGAAAGAATGTAGGATGTCAAATCACAACATATATATATACTGCAAGTTCTTACCTATAATTGTTGATATTTTCTTTTCTTTATTTGAAAGCAAGCTATTATTACACTTCACGCGAAAAAGCAATCATACTTCATTTTTCCACTGTTGACCGGATTATCGTGCAATATGTTCCCGGTGTATTCGTTTTATGCAGCCTATTTATTCTCCGGGTGGATGCACCTGGTCAAAACCTTACCTTCGTGAGCTGGAAAAAAATTGTGTCGAGATGTGAAAGGTTTAAAGGTCTGCTGTATAGACCCCAACTATAGCACGCTATCATGGAAAAGTTTCTTGAGATTACGTAATCGACCTGCCTTAGTTGTAAAAATGACCTCTCTTTACCAATTAGTCTGCAACGCCTGCCAAATAAGTTATCTTGTATGAGGGTCTTCGTGTGAACGCTGTATTATTAACTACACTGTAGACATGAACATATTTCCACACAGTGTTTAAAGAAAGAGCCTTATGGTGTTATGAAGCTATGCAGGCTAATTGTAATACCTAAGGTCGATTTACGACCGTGGCAGGTCGATTACGTAACAACAAAACTTTCCTAGCTATAGCGTGCTACAATTGGAGCCAACAAAGCAGATCTCTAAACCAGTCAAAACAGCTCTGGTACACTACGGTCTATGCAACTTTTGTCCAAACGTGTAACATATGTATACACTGGATGTATATATTTCATCTTAACCCTGATATGGAAACATTCCAACGAATACCCTCACTGCATCCTGTAATTGTAAATGTAGAACTTCCTGGGTGTATATAACTAACTACTACTAATTCCCTTCGGCTCTTCCTCCATCCCGCCCCCCCCCCCCAACATCTCTGTGTTGGTAACGGTATATAATTTAGACACCTGTCGTACGTATAATTGTCTAGCATTTTTGACCAGACACTGAATACAAAAGTCAAAGCTTAAAGGTATGCTGTATTGGCCACAAATATGCTAGATATTAAAATATGGTCAACTTTGGTCAAAATTATTGAACTGATTTTATTACAACCTTCGAGGAAATTGTCCTCACTAAGACATTCAGTCATCTTGTGTGTTACTTAAAAATGTCTG
Source organism: Apostichopus californicus (assembly GCA_020650975.1). Lineage (NCBI taxonomy): Eukaryota > Metazoa > Echinodermata > Holothuroidea > Aspidochirotida > Stichopodidae > Apostichopus > Apostichopus californicus. The sequence goes on along the minus strand of JAIPMN010000154.1, from coordinate 49,454 downwards.
AGAACAATTTGGAGAGTAAAGACCTCCAGGAAAATACTTTTTGAAAACTTCTAGCAATTATAGCGTGCTATTATTTGGGGCATAAACTGACTACCTTTAAAGACAGAACGGGCCAACCGTTTGTCCTTTTCTATAGAGGTTTCGTGTTTTGGGTTCCACTTGTCTAAAGTTCATATATTCAACTGTGTGTTTCTTCCTACACTGCACTACACCCACTGTGCATGGCATATGGCAAGCCGTTTTAACATTTACCTCGTTATTCTACTTAAGTAGAATACAATTAAGCTTAAGTGAAATTAATTGCACTTAAGTAGAATTGCATTTTACTTAAGTTTAATTGTATTCCACTTAAGTAAAATTACCACTTTCTTTTAAGCTTAAGTTAAATTCAATTTCACTTAAGCTTAATTGTATTCTACTTAAGTAAAATACAATTCTACTTAAGTAAAATCGAATTTAGCTTAAGTAAAAAATTTTCACTTAAGCTAAATGAATTTTACTTAAGTAAAATTGTATTTTACTTAAGTAGAATACAATTAAGCTTAAGTGAAATTGAATTTAACTTAAACTAAATTGTATTCTACTTAAGTAGAATTGTATTTTACTTAAGTAGAATACAATTGCATTTTACTTAAGTAAAATTCAATTCTACTGAAGTAAAATACAATTTAGCTTAAAGGGTGTGAAGACTTGCGCAAAAAGAAACATCTAATGCCGGCAATCTGACCTAGTTTCGAATGAGGTGTAACAGATTTGTTAGACACCACCATCGATCCAAGAAAATACACACACAGCTTGCTACCGTCGGTAATTAGACACACAGTCAGTGCATACAGCTACGATCAATACCCACATCACAAGTGTACAAACGATACAGCGATGGACATCTCAGGTTCAGCTAAAGATTACAAGGTATCACGCTTCATTACTGTCTGCATTTTGTAGCAAAAGAGTAAAAATTCACTTGCAAGCAACGGAAAGTTAACTTTTTCAGAGCGAGGCACGCTGTTTGGGGAGAGTGGAATTGAAGGATCGGTCGTATGGCAAGCCGTTATAACATTTACCTCGTGCGGAGGAGTGGTTGGTCTGGGGGCAATGTTTACATGGTACAGTAAGTGTCGTTTACCACAACTCATTGACTTTTGAAGGTAGCTAGACTGATAAAGAGCTGAAGTGTTTTAGCTGGTACCATGGAAGTATCACCTGACAGTCAACAACCTTTTATTGTTCTTCCCACCATTCGACATAACGATTATATAACATGATATAACCATATGATATAACGATTTAACGATAAGAAGCTATATTTCCGCTCTCATAATGATGTTGTACCACAATCAATTGCTCCATTGACTTACACAGTAAATGCGTCACTTTTCCCAGGTCGATTGGCTTTTAGATAGAAGTTTGTAACTGACATGTCATACACACCACTTGATGGCTATGGCTATCATAGGACAATGTATTTCTGCCACCATGACCGTTGAGAGTTTGAACTAGGCGATTATTAATTTCCCGGTAGGTGGTGATGGTGGTGATGATTGGAGGGGGGGGGCAATTGTAAATTTCCCTGACTGATTATGTAAGAGGAGAAAGAGCCGACTGAATGATTTGATGCAGGAGAGGGTGTGGCCCTGGGGTCGATGAAGCGAACTCCCATGCATGGGTGTCTGGGGTCCTCGCCCAGTAGAGGAAAACTTGTAGACGCCAAATGGATCATTCTATAAGTCAGCGGCGTAACGATGGGTCTGGGGGCCCCTAGGTCCAGGGAAGGAAGGGCCCCCCTGGCTGCTGCGGAGAGCGCACATCACGAGCGCGGAGCGCGAAGTCCCAAAGGCGTGGGTCCAGGGCCCGCCTTAGGGCCCTGGAAGCTCTGGGGTTCTACAAGCTCTCTGGTGCAATCTAAGCCGTATATGGAACATTTCGTTGTGATTTTATCGACTGAGATTTTGGGGAAAATCTGCGTTCATAGACACATTTTTGGTCCGCCTTGTCTGTCATACTGGGAACATGAAAAAATGTGTTGCAAAGCTAGAATACATTAAGAGATTGAAAGGACAAATAAGACCAAATGACCAATGTCCAATTAACATAAACATGTATATTTCCACCCGTGGCGTAACTCCTGTAGACAAATGGTATCCAAGTTCCCGAGAACTTGGAAAGGCTAGAGCTTGAATTTACTGAGCCTGGCCTTCTTGTCAGCAAACATATCGATTAGTCCATCTATACAAATTCACATACAAATCCACACACAAATCTTAGGCATCGGCGATTTGGCCGATAGCTGAGGAAAGCATCAGCCAAAGGGGTTCAAAATATGCCAAATTTTTGTCATTTGGCCAGTTATCGGCCAATGTCATGTGGCAACCCTAACCGAGAGCGAATTCATTGAAATTAGAGGCGCTATTTCGCTATAATATGTACCAGCGTATAGCCTATCAAGTTCCAGTGTGTACCTCAGGCTCTTGAGTCAGTCGTGCGGAAAGAAGGATACGAGATTTGCAGTTGCAGGGGCATATGATTTATGACGAACGTATTCACGCACAGAAAAATATGTCCATTGTCTCGTTTATAGTTTCTTTTTCAACGAAAACGTGCCGTTTCAAAAAAAAAAACGGTACCCTCTTCTAAGTTCTGTACATCAGTGCAGCGGGGGCCCCCTTTGGTCGGGGGCCCCTGGGTTTGCCCCGTCCGAGCCCATAGGCGTTACGCCGCTGCTCATGACATTGCCCAACTATATGGTCCGGCATTCTGCAGGGCAGCAGTATTCCGTACCGATAGTGGTAATGCATTACTAAGGTAGTATGCATACTGTACATATGCATACTACACAATAATCCTGTTTGATAGTAGTAGGTTTAGTGATACCGTTTGTATTCTTCCTCAGGCTGTCGTTAGGTTGTATCACAGGACAACTATTTTCATACTATATACAGTAGTACTTTGGAAACGAGTTTATTGCTGAAGGATGTTGGGCAGTATAGGCTATCTTATTTGCGTAGCCTCTTTACAACTCTGGTTTTTAGTGAACATGTGCTACAGAACTTGGTACAGTGGTTTATTGACTATTTTTCAAGACATTTAAGGGTCATTTTCTTAGTGTTTTGTAGTATTAAATAGTTCATTAAGTGAGTATAAGTTGTAAAACACTACAAAGGGTACTGCTGCTCTTGCTTCCAAGGTCAGTAGAGACTTTTATATAATATTGTTACACTGAGTGAAGCAGTCAGTCACCAGCTGTGATAGTAATAATATTTAATTGAATAAAAAAGATGTATTCCGGGGTTGATGGCAAGAGTTTCCTATTTGTAATTACACATGCCTTCATAGCTGTTGTGAGGGTTTGAAGGACGCTGGATATCACCTTTAATAATTACTGGGCCGAGGCTGTTCTTATATATTCTTATCTGGCTATGACAACACCAATATGTCACCAGAGAACGCGTGTGAACTTCCTCAGTTCACTATTTACATTACGTAGTAGAATCAATTAAGGTGTCTCTCTTTTGTTTGCCATATACATCTCTGCATGCGCTGTTAAAATAAGTCACGCCAACGATACATGTAGGTTACGCTAGGACGGGCCACTGTGTCATAACATCTTGAAGCTTAGACAATGTTCTGTGTAATAACGTGGTCTGGCACACGAAAACAAAAACTGAAATATGGGAGCAGCCAGATTGGGTAGATTGCAAGCGAGTGTGGCGTAGAGTGCAAATAAAGAAACATGAGTCATTTAATTAGCTTAATCGAAACACGTCTTTTCAGTTGAATGTTGTCTCGAATATGTACGGTGGGCTAACACTCATGCACACCTCTGGTCCATAGTTTTCCATTCTATTGCACCAATTCTATGAATGATGGGAAGTGCTTTGATGATGCTTACACGTATAGCTTAAATGATATTTCAAGTAGACTTAATAACAACCATGAATCTGTATCATTTTATTCGGTTAAATCGAAACACGTCGTTCTAGTTTCAAGTTGTCTCGAATGGGCTATGTGTGCAAACATGCACACCTTTGGAACACAGATAAATGATTGTGTTGGTAACAAATTTTTTGTTTTATAGAACCACTGAATTATATCTATTCCATGCTGCGGGTAGTGGCGTCGCCAAGCCTTGGTGGCCGAATGGGGGGGGGGGCACGTGCCCTCAAAGAAAAATCGTGCCCTCCCCCCCCCCGATGCGATTTAAAAATACTCAAACAATTTTTTATTTTTACAAAGGACGAAACGTATTATGTTTATCAGTAAAACTTCTTTCCACAGACATCACAATAACCAGTTGTTTTCTCACTAACAAGGTAACAGAGGCCCCGATGTGAACCGCTATTGCTTTAACTTCACTACTACCCTGCATGAAATTAAATTTCAATTTTCAACACTCTTATGAAAACATATAATCAAAGCAAAAAAGTTAATTTCCATTTTTTGTATAACGCTTTTATCCTCCTCAATCGACCATATGACATCGACATGCTGAGGTTATTTTCAAGTTCATAGGACTACTGTACACAGTACAAAGTAGTCATAGTACAAAGTATAACGAATACGTATTATGGCTCCCCATGATAACTTTTTTTAGAGCTTTTTGTCTCGCCCGCCAATGGTGTAACAGGTCAGTGAGTTTATATTGAATAGATTCGCCTGAAACAATGAATGGACTTCTTTCCAGCCGTTTCATTCTTGTCATGCAGTCGTTAAATCTACAAAATTCACCCCAGCTTATTGTATATATAGGCCCTATTTCTCTATAGAATTAAGACTATGACAGGACAACACACCTAGGGGTTTCAATAAGGCAAATTCAGCTGTGTATTAGAGGCAACGAGCAAAGACGTGTAACATGTGTGAACTTTTCACTGCGGTATGTCATCACAACCTTGGCTGGTGACAATAACCATGGTGTGTCTGAAGTTGATCATTTCATTTCAATTCAAGTTAGACTATACACGATTAGAAAAATGTTTGTTTAAGACGTGTCGCCTTTAGTACAATAAACACAACGACCTGCATGACCTTGCATTTCCATTTACTATAGACACTTAGAGATTCCTGTCAGCATAAACTCATTGTCATCTCAAGGATAACTTCAACGTTTTCTCATAATTTGTTTGAACTTCTATACCCTATCATGCCAAAACTGTATGTTTGGTTATGACTGCCAGTGTCGGAACGTATTAACTTTCAATGGTTGCCATGGTAATCGGTCATAATTATTTTTCACTATCATCATTAGATGGAACTTACCAACAGAGCTTCCTTCTTTAAAGGTTGTTGCTCATAAATTAAAGTGGCTGGACTATTTATTCTAACTGAGCTTTACATCAGTTCCTCAAATTCAACTCCAAAGTCGATAAGAAAACATAAGACTTTTATGGCCGCAGTTAAAATGTTCACAAATGCATTACAAATTTGTCAAGAACGAATGGTGTTGACTGAGATCCTTATATCAAGTTATGAGGAAATTATTTGGTTGAGTTATTACAATTTATAAAAGAGAATAAAAAGAACAAGTTATTAACTTTAACATAAAGACCTGCAATTAGGTGCCGATGTCATCATCAATTTAACTTTAAAGAATCATTCCAGAGATTTAGACTATATTTAAGCTGGATATCATGAACACTGAAACAGCTACAGAAACATTTGGAGCTTTCCAATTGGTTCTTTTTTGTTCTTGGACAGTGGCAAATCAAGATTCATCCTTTCATCATGCCTCAGTCACGAGATTCCTCTGAAAGTTTAATTCATCTTGACGTTCCGGATGAACTAAATCTCGGAATGAAAACACTTTTTGAACTAATAACAATGCTTTTGGCTGCATGGCTGATGTACTCATTTACTTTGACGAGAGGCAGCCTGAGGAGGGAAATTTGACGCCTTATGTAACTTATATCAACCAGCAGATGTTGTATATTCGTAATAGTGTATGTACATTTAAATATAATATCAATCTTATGTTACTAAAAGTGCAGAAGACGTTGCTCCTTACAAATTCATATAAGGAAATGTAGCAAAGCAGCCAAGATAGCGCATCGGAACGATAAATCTAACAACTTTTATCCACTCTCAAGCTCAAGTCCCATCACATCGGAACAGTAACAGATTCATACATAAGTTCCATTATTACACCGTATAGGCGCGTATCTACTACGTATAAGTGGTGGTTTTCATTTTCAGATGTGCCCTTGTCAAACAAGAGAAGGGTTTTGTAGTCAAATATGGGGTGAGAAGGTAGCCCTTTTTTATCCTTAAAACTCACTAACTTAGGCCTATATAAGATATTTTCACACAATTTGTATAAAATGAAATCACTGTGATAAGTTGGATTTCACACGAATTCTACTGAGATATTCTTGATTTCTAACTAGTTATTCTTTAGATTTTAACAAAGACTTGTTTCATATTTCAAAATTTCGTAACGCTATAGAATGAAAAACCATCATGCACATCTTAGGATGTTTGATTAGGCCTGCACCCCCTCCCTTTTGTGTGGTTCATAGAGAACTCGAATGAATGGCTTTCAAATAAACGTTTTCAACCGAGCCCTAACCACAGAAGCCCTATAGTCATTATGAAGGATAAGCAAAAACTGTTAGCTCAAACTACAATAAAAAATGTCGATTATGACGAAAACGGAACGGTTTGTATAAACCCTTTCATCTCCATTTCCATTGTAAAGAGAGAAAGTGAAGGAATGTAGAAATATATAAATGGCACAAGTGCAATTAAAATAAACAAGGTAAAAAAAGTGCCAAAACAATAATTAAAGCAAGTTTCCAAAGGTTAAGCCAGTGGCTAAAAATAAAAGTTCAAACCTACTTTGGATAAACAATGAGACTAAACCAAGCGTCGCTTCTGAAGGTTAATTGCTCGTTCCGTAGATTGTGGAGTGTAGTTTGTGTGTCTGTATGACATGAATACTTTCGACTTCAAAAGACATAGAGCCAAAAGACAATGCTTAATTGTTATTTTATAATATCAAACATTTGTCTTAGTCATTGTAGGCTATACAGAAAAGTCGACACGGTGTCCAGAACCGGCATTATCAGAACCAAATCGTTAGGTTAAAATGTGTCAAATTAGTCCTATTTTCAGCCCCATGCAGTCACCAGCGGATTATTGATTCTATGCGATCAGGATGCATGTTGCTTCACGTAACCAATTAGTCTGCAACGCCTGCCACATATTGTATTTTTTTCTGGTAAAAGGGTCTTTGTCTGAACGCTGTATAATCATGGAGCTATAAACAGATCTGTTTATAGCTCCATGGTATAATTAACAACACTGGAGACATTAACATATTTCCACACAGTGTTTACACAAAGAGCCTAACGGTGTTAAGAAGCTATCATGTAGGCTAATCTTAGAGCATGAGGTGTATTTCCAACCGTGGTAGGTGGATTACGTTATTCACAAAACTTTCCTAGCTGTAGCGTGCTATAGTTGGAGCCAATAAAGCAGATCTTTTATGGGTGAAATGACAACTGAAACCCACAATTTAAACTTTGGGTTAATGTAAAATAAAATGATATTACCGATTTCTGTCAATTACAGTACATCGTAGGTGTCTCCCAAATTTACATGAATTTAATTTTCGTAAAGCGATATCCTTTTCCAGATATGTCAAATGTTATAATATCTCATTTAACGAAATGTGTTGATTAACTTTAAAATTGTTGTCCTGAAGTTAAAAAGGTAGCGTCACTAATTTACCGCACGTTTAAACCCCACACAAAAAGGTTGAAAGCAGTTTCAATCACAGACCTAATTTAAAGCCAAAAGAGGCCGCAGAACGCAGCATTTCACTTCTGTTATTTTGTCGGGGAAGAAGACCCCAATCATATATATTAGGAGTACGCGACCCCAGGGCCACACCACCGATTTAACATCCTAGATCTGCCCTTGCGGAGTGCAGCGTTCAATTGAATTCAAATCGCAAAGTACTAAATATTACGGACAAAAAGCGTAAATATTCTTTGCCAAACTGATTTCCTTTCTCTGCCATGTGAGTAAAGAAAATGTATCTGTCTTATCACATACACACAGTTGATAGCTCACCAACCTTCAACCGAGATCATGTGTAGTATCGTTTCCCTGCGTTCCGAAGGAACTCCTGATATCGCCAAGTGGACGTATAACGTCGTCATGATCACACGAATACAGTCTCAAATTCTCAATATATATATATATATATATATATAATTAAGAGGTAGGGTGATTGGGGTTCAACGTGGATCAAGCTGTTTGGGGTTTCGTGACCATGAGGCTCTATCTAAAGTTGGGTGACTTTTCTTCAAGTGATAGTAAAGGAACACTGACCATTGTTTCTACTATATAGAAGGCTTTTGTCAAGCAAATCACGATATGAAATTGACAACATAATGTAATGATCAAACTATATGGAGCTGGAATTGTGTGCACCAGTAAAGTGCAGGCCTTATAGTCTAAAAGTTAAGTCCACTGCCGTCAATTTTTGTTTCAACCTAAAACCAGTGACATATAGTGTGTAACGTATGGTGTTGACGAGAAGCTTGTGCTTGTGCGGTGAACACATGTTCCAAACAGCTAAACCGTCACTTGAAACCGTGTGGGCAAAATGATATAATTGTTCCTTCACATACTATTACTAGACAGAAGATTTCAGTAAGTCTAAAAGTGATATCGCAGAATCACTGTACTTGAAATTTTGCGTAGTTTTATGTGCAGCTTCTTCCTTTTCATTACAGCCGCTGATATTTACAAATAAAGTAGTTCTCCTCCTAGTTACAGTAAACAGCATCAAATAGAGACAAATACAGAAAGACGACCCACAATATCATCACGTCTCCCACGCATAGTACGGAACAACATATTTCTTACTTGATGCATGACTGAGAGTATAGGGGGGGGGGGGGAGGTGCACCACAAAAATCTCTCTATAGGCTATTATTAAAAGCAAAACGCAATAGTTGGGTTTGTCTCTCCTTCAATGCGGTACTTAATTAGCATCATATAGAACAGGATGCATTCTTTATAAATCGAATAAATACAGTGTATTCATGCGTAAAGGGGCATAACACGCTAGTTGGAACTAACGAGTCTGATATATTTTTATTTCATGTAGGCCATTTTTTTTTTTATTTATTCGCATTTTTATCCAGGGCTGCTTATTCAGCAAAAGCTGGTTTCCAATAAGGCCCTGCTTTTTAAATTAAACGTTATACATAAAAATCATCATGCCATTTGCATGATGGAAGAGCTGATTGGTTCAAGTAATCATGAATAATCATGATAGTGTTTCCAAAACATATTGTTCTTTTCATAAAATATAGGAAACCAACATTTTAATGTCTAATGAACTATTCTCTGTTTATTGTAACGTACCTGCAGATTAGATGACTAAACTACCGCATATAGGCTATTCAATGGATACTTTGTACAGACACGAAACTCACATCAGCGCTCATGGGTGTGGCGTGCAACATTATTGCAGATTTGACGGAAAAGCTCGAGTCTATAGACAGAGAAGCCTCGGTCGACAATGTATATATTGGGGGTACATTAGTCATAGTTTAAACTAACCCAATCATAAACCAAAGGGACCATGGGCCATTACCATATAGTTCACATAGCTGAGCACAAGGAGTAAGGACATAGTTATTATAGGCTGCATTATTCCCAAATATGTTAGAAATTGAGATAATGGCAATGAACACTCCCCTCAAACATCAAGTCTTCTGTAGGCACACACACGGAGACATTTATATATGTTTAACATGAACACTATAACATATCAACACTTCCGAAGGTCGGGGAATAATTTGCACGGTAAAAGGACCGCAAAGAAAATATTTTGAAAGCTCAGTTAAACACCAAGTAACTAGTAAGCAAGTTTCACCGATGCTTCACATCAATGTGTAAGCATAAAATGACGAACATATTTTGGGAGAGCGCAATATGTGTTTTTGGATTGTGTCACACAGTATTGCTAGTTATTCGCTTACAAAGAAGCAAGTACAACCAGTAGCGTGCTCAAGGAGGGTTCGGGGTCATCACCCACCTCCGATCGTCAGCAGGGGGATTCTTGCATTTAGGGGAAGAATTGGACCAAGACCTCCATACAAATACAAACGATTTGATGACCCCACGGCAGCATCCTTCTTTTATGTTATAGTTCATCCACATCTGCCCCTTCCTGCCCCGATAAATATTCAGGTCACTACCTAACTCAGTCGGGAGAATCTGGGAGTTTATTATTATTATTCATTAGCCCGATCTTACGTTCAGAGCGGCATATATAGACCTAATATAGATATAGATCAGAATGCACCTTCACGTTTAATTTTTTGGAGGGGAGCACCCTCACAACACCCCCCGGCCCCCCCCCCTCCTACGTAGGAGTCGGCTTCAATAGTCCAAGTGGAATCCCCCTCCTTTACAAAAATCCTTCTTTCGCCTCTGGCGCTTCCACAAACGTTCAGCCTTAATAATTCGGGTGAAATTTTTAATTTGCACTCTACCTTTTATGTTGTCCTATTACCGATGCATTCCTAATGACACGGTGTGGGGACCTATAGGCCTACATCAATCAAAGACATGAATAAGATCTTTACAATACACTCCTCTGCACACAGATTCTTTACCCTCTACATAGTAAACTGCGCTCATCGATTATAATTTCAAGTGTTGCACTAATTGATCCACCAAAGTACACTGAGGTAATGATACTATGTGCATTTACATGCGTTAAACAAGTGTTCAGAAGTTGATTTTCTTACCTTTGAAAACGTTAGAAAAGATAACAAGGGGGTGGAACGATTGTTTTTAGTTTACAACGAATATCAATGAAGACTCTAGGGTGTAATTCAATACGAAACGAAGCAGAACTGCTATTTTTATGTGCACTTGGGTATAATGATCATTCAAGCATTATTGGTAGAACATTTATGACGAAACTGTTTATAACCGAAAACGGTAAATCAAGCAATAAACGGTATCTTTGTTTTTACAAGATGAATGCGAGTTGTACTCACTTTGATTGACAGTTGGTTGACCTACAACAGACGATGCACCAATTGCGAAGACCACAACAACGGCGGCTAGGAGAGCAGTCATGGTGCTTTTGCAGTCCCCTATACTGAAGTCCGTGAATGTATGCAACCTAGAAGCAACTGAATAAGGCCAGTATAGTTCATACTTAAAATACCCAATTTGCAATTGCTCTGCTCACCAGAGCGTTGCCAGATTTGCAAACAACTACTTCAAAAGAAAATTTTTAGTTTTAGTGTACTGTGTCTTGGAGGTCACACATATTTTGTCACCTTTTATTAAGTTTCCAATTTACAGTTAACAACTTTTCTGGTAACTATATAATGAACAGAATAAACCTGGCTATTAACAAAGCAGTCAAAATAGTTATCAGACGATTGAATTGCGAGAAACGAAGCGTAACGGCAATAACTTTAGCATTAGACCATATTAATGTCAGTACTTAATTTTGTGTTGAGCAGGGCAATGCTATCATATGATACACCTGAACATCGAATATTTCTTAGATGAGCTACACCTATATTAGTTTGCAAATATTTACCAACACTTGTTTGATCTTAAAAACACTTCTACCCGTGCTCATCAGAATATGGTGAGGACGAACCACGTCAGTTTAGGGCAAATCTCGTCGGTTGAGGGCAAACCTCGTCAGATGAGGGCAAACCTCGTCAGTTGAGGGCTAACCTCGTCGGTCTGGTAAACTCCGTTAGGCAAGGTAAATCCTGTTCGCGGACTCAGTTCAGGCTGTAACATTTGCGGTATATATAACAATTAAAGAATATCAAAGTTTATCAAAAGATAACAACTTTGGGAATTATTCCAGATTGATAATCCCAATTTTAATAAAGAAGTACCTTCATAATCTTTATTAAACTATGACACACTCATATATTAAAGCAGATGCGTTTGTAGCTAATGTCATCAAATTCCAAAGTTTAACTTGATCAAACCAAGGCACTCTAGTATTTGCATCAATATGATGTCGCTTAGTACGTGGCTAATTAAGGATTTCAATAATTTACAATCAATTGTGCTCCGTGCAGTGAATCAAACGAGGTAGTGAGATTTGGGCGTAACGGATTAATAGACAGAGTGACTAACAAATAGATCGACATTTCAAAATGAAACGAGCTTTCCTGTCACAATCATTTGAATTTCAACTATATTCTTACGTTTATTAAATGCTGGTTTAAAATTCAATTGCAAAAGTTATGTTCAGGTTCACATTGTCAGAAATCCATTGAGCTGTTCATATGAGGTCTTTGAATTCGGTTAATTTACCGAAAACAATCCCTTTAAGTGTACTTTTTTATTACAAAAATAAAGCCGTCTTTAGCCTGTCGGGGAGAGAGCCTACTCACACCCATTCCCATGTGCAAACTACTTTGCCCACACCATTGGCGCCACCGTGTGTACAAGAACAAGTGTAAGAGTTACAAGACGCAAACATTGTGTTCTCCATTACGTTATTTTTGAGACCCAACCCCCCCTCCCCCACCCCCGCTCCCCTGCACTATTCGAGAGATTAACTTTGATTCACGAGGAGCATTAATCTACGGAAGATCCTTTGTAGATCTCACATCTTTACCACTCTAAAAGTTGCAATATGCTTTCAAGAGTGCTTTTGTCGACAATGAGTAGTGTTAAACATGACAATTAGTGAGGAAAAATAGTTTGAGGAAGGTTGTTTAACCATAATTTGTCTTTCTAGCATATTTGGATCCAATTTACTGGTGACCTTTGAGTTCTGTATGACATCACTGTGCTCACCACAGAAAGAGGTACGTAGAAGCCACTTCCGGTTTGTCGCATGCAGCAAATTGAATATCAACAGCTCACCCAAAGTGTCAACCTACACTGTTATTTTTACGTAGAGTATTAACGTTAGGCAATGAGGTTTACAATTAATTTTCCAGATTGTATACAATTCTTAAAACAAAGCACTCAAATAAATACACTGCACTGTGATACACTTCGAAGGGTCTACGTATTCGGAATGGAAAGCAAGAAAGGAATCTTTAACATGTGTTTATTAAATGAATGCATCCTTTTTGAGGTTATGAAGTGATCAATAGTAATTCATAACAACTTAAAGTATCCCCCTCTGTCACCATTCTTCTCCTAGCTCTCTTCCACCTCTTTTCTCCACACTTTCCTGCTTTTGTCCTACAGTTTATCCCCAACCCTCTTCTCTTTGTCCTTCTACCTGAGCTCCCTCCCCCCCCCCCCCTGTTGGTTTCTCTTCTTTTCATTCTTCACTCCACCCATTGCCAACTAATCCTCCTACATCTATCTCTTTTTTGTTCCCCTGCTCATTAACCTATCTGTACTGAGCTTGTATGTTGTCTCTTGTAGTTTCTGTTACTTGTCATTCAACCTCTGAAGAAGAAACGTCAGGCCCACTTGCTTTTACACAATCTCTCACACAGGCTCTTTAGTCGATAAGCAGTGTGCTAACAGTTTTTGTTTTATTTTCAGGTGCTCGGTTACTGTATCCCTTCGGATGATCCTTCTCATCTCCTTTGTATTTTTGTGTTCCAGATTTCCAGTTCCTTTTTGTCATTTACTCATCCCACTGTTTTCACCATGTCTCACCATTTTCTTTTGTTTCAGAAGCTAAAAAAAATTGATGCAGAAATCCCAGCGCTATTCTTTCCATCTTTGCAACTACAGGTTCTACTCTCTCTCTCTCATTATTCCCACAGGTCTACATGTACTTACACACCAACCAGTATTGGGAACACTCCCTCCAGGACTCCTCGGAGAGTGGAACAGAGTCTTACACAGCACCTCCATACGCCTAATCAACATCCTCACTGAAGACTGCCAATCGTCCTTTGATAGTCTCAACGATGATATTCGGAGGCTGACTCGAAGCATGAATTAACAGTCATGCTGCACCGATGACGAATGGACTCAGTACACAAACGAAATTAACTTTTGTTTGTCTCAAAAGAACATTGATACCAGAGAAAGAAGAAAATGAGTCACTTGCTGAAAAGATGCAAACATACCACCTGCAACAGTTGTAAACTTATCTTCTTCTACTCTTAACAATGCAGAACTTAGGCTTCTCTCCTCCCTCATTTGACCAAGTGGAACTGAGCCAAGATCTCACTTATTTTCTTTTCGCAGAATTCGCCTTCGTGAGTATTTCCTAGATGATCCTCCAACTGAACGTGCAGACTTCTGCACCTACTTTTACACAACTTAAAGTATGCACATGTGAGTCATCATGAATCACTGAATGCATCTGAGGGTTACAATATGGAGATAACTTTACAATATGAAAACAATATAAAATATTATAAATATTATACATAATATATATTATTATTATTATTGTCAACTTGTAAGTAGACTACAATGTACTGTGGGAGACTACTAAAACTGCTGCAAAACACCTTTTTAGCCTTCATATATTTCAATAAAGGCATGCACATTTTCAAAACTTAGAAACAGCATGTCAATCATTGTTAAGCGACAAATAGGATATTAGAAAAATACCTATAACCATTTTCTGGGGGGAGGGGGGAGTTTGATATTGTTAAAGACGTTATCTATTTCTTCTTCCATATTGAATTTACTTTGCAAATAAGTGTATACCTGTTTCCACTTGGACAATCTGATACGTCCATTGGCAATAGTCAGAAAGTACAGAGAAATATATCTCGGGAAGTTTTATCCAAAATCTTTGTCAGATGTGATGTGAGTGGGTTTTGATATATTTCCAAGCAACTGCAACATTAACTTACACACAGCAATAACAGCATCTCGATTGTTACACTACCTACTGTGAGGCACCTTCACCGAGCTTCAACTTTTTGTAGACTAAACTGACATAAAAATGTTCACGAAAATGCCGTTTTACCTCAATATAACTTTGCAGTGTATATCAGTCTTTGTCATTCACTGAGCAATTGTCTAAGGTGGCTTTATGGCTCACTTTGAATATAAACCCATTCCCAGCAGTCCGGTATGTCCCCTCCACTTTTAAACTAATGTTCTCCCACCCCACTCCCTTAGTTGGCCCACCATCATATGACCAAAACGTAACAGCACATGAGTATTGTGCCCTCTTTTAATTATTGGTGCCCCTCAATAAATTGCTGGTGCCCCTCCAAGGCTCGGATTACCTGCTCCGCAGGGTCTTCAACGATTCTGTAAAGCCGCCTCCCCTACCTTTTTGGTTTATCAAAATTAGCATGGTGAAACGATGTAGACGGCTGGTCTTTTTGCCCTTTGAATCTAACGTAAGATTGCACAACATTTGGGAACATACTAGATTTTCTTCTTCTCAAAAGGTAAAAACAACCGTGAAAGCAGCGGCTAAAAACCCGTGATTTCATTTCAACTAGTATACCCCCTCCCCCCACCCCCACAAAACTGGAACTCATCTGGTGAATCAAGTGTTTCTACATGTGAACATGAAATATATGTTCACGATAAAATCAGGATTTCATCGAAACCTCGGTTCTATAGATAACGTAGGCACCCTTTACGCGGGTTATAGCCTTATCTGTATCAAGATGGCACTAGCGACCTTCAAATAGCTGCAAAGCGTGTTGTTATCAGTAGGTGCGATATGGCTACTGTGTAGGCCTATTAATTTCCGTGCTGCTCACTCAACCTGTTATATATGATGGGTGGGAAAGGAGTGTCTAATTATACGCTCACTTGATTGAGTTCAATGAAAAGTTAGCATTCTGCTCTAGCAGGTACTAACTGGGGCTGTGTTGAACAATTTACAAATGTGTACGTAAGCATTGCATTGGAGAGACATGTAAATTGACGTTTTCATGAGATGCAAACAACTCGTCAATACGTTGAAAATTGACGTCTTGACGATATATTCTGAATCGTCAAAATGTCGAAAATCTTAAATTTGACGTTTTGTGGCGATGCATCAACTCGTCGTCATAGTGACAAAATATGAACATTGACGTTTTGACGACATCATACCAAATCGTCAAAAATGTCAAAACTTTCAGTGAAAATTGATGTTTTGTCGAGATGAATCAACTCGTCATTATCAAAAAAATTTTTAGTCGATTTTAGTCACTTTGATGATTTTAATATGATGTTGATCAAAACGTCAATTTTCAATTTTTTGGGGCAATTTTGACTAGTTAGTGCATTAGGCCAAAATGTCAATTTTCCGATATTTGTAGTTTTCATGAGTTGGTATTGGTTGACAAAATGTCAATTTTCAGATTCTGGTCGTCTTGACGATTTTTTGCATCTCACCAAACCGTCAATTTACGTGTCCTTTCTACGCTTCCGTAGATATTAGATCTTGTGGAATATCTGATCTTTATGAGCAGATATATTAGTACACAATATGAATCGCTCATCAACCTTATCCAGGATCATGTGGGCGGATATCCATTCCATTTCGAACGGACTCTTCATGCTTAATTCATGATCACAGTATTACAGACTTAATACATAGGTGAACTGGTGTTGAGGGAGATTATGATCTTGGAGAGATAGCAGTGCTCCTAGCGACCTACAAAATCATAAAGTTAATTTGTTCCCTGAAGTCACAATGTTTAATTCGTGACAGTATAAATCCCCCCGCATCCCCCCCCCCCGCCCTAGCAAAATTCCGTCAGATACCGTATGATAATATCCATTCGCTGTGACCTCTACGTCAGCTAGAATAACTGGTAGCCTGAGGCAAAAAAAACTCCAAATAACCCGACCCCAGCAGCTTGAATAACAGGCATTATTGGCTACAGACAAATTTCATATTTGTACAAAAACATAAACAAGTCTATACCATAATTGAAATGCGTAACTAACACGCCATAATAGTTTAAATAAGGGAGCCTTTATATGTCTTTATAGGTGTGTAAGTTCGTTCATCAAAACAAGGGTAGGCCTGTATAGTTATTTGTGGTATTTGAAAGAAAGCTAATGACACAAATGAATATCGTTGTAGTAAACTGTAAACGGGTTTATTACATAAACACAGTTGTCGCTCACTCGATCACGTACAGCTCTCACACGCATAGACCGACGATACACTCAAATTCGTTGAACCATGGAGCTATAGCTCCATGGTTCAACCTTGCAAGCTAACAAACAACTCTGGCTTCGATAGTTATAGTCCTTCCAATGTAACATATGAACCAAAGTTTGAAGGTCGCCTTGTAAATGATGTTGTCTAATAATTACCACCTGCCAAAGTGAACCAGGAGCCGGTTGCCGTTAGAATATTGCTAAAACACACGAACAGAACCTCGAAGTAATGCCAATGCCAGTAACGTGAATTATTTCATAATATTGTTACTTAATATGTGCTTATTATATTCACCTGAATGTTGTGATTAAACGAGTAACGAGTGCACAAGGAGAGGTGGGTTCGACGGCTACACCAAAAGCCCCCCCCCCCCTGAAAAAAAGCCAACCAATTTTCAAAGGGTGTCCAAATATAGCAACATTTGCATCCAAGCAACATTAATTATATAAAAAAAACATTGACTTCTCTTCTAAATCGGGGGGGGGGGGGTGATACAACCGTTCCTTTATAATCTTGTTCCAAATGTTGTTGTTCTTTTATGGGAGGTGGAACAGAGATGGGGGGGGGGGGTATAGAGGCGGAGAAGATACGCACATGCTACTGAAATATCATCACTATAGCCTACCATTTTTGTGTGCAATAAATTGCTAAAAAAAAGGTATTTAGATTAGATAGAAAGTATTGCAAGATATAGAGGACTGTTGCCATATACGAAAAGTCAATATGCCTATAGTGTTTTCAGGATGACTGCAAACTGTTGGTCAAGTTTAAACATGGGTGGCAATAATAGTGACCGACAATGGTAGTCTTTATTTATACCAGGTACCATAGAAACGGTCAGCATTTAGCCTGGAGATAGGGTGGTTCAGGTGGGGCTACAGCCCGAGACTCGGGTCAGTAAGGGACCCAGGGTGACGTGTGTCAGTATGAATCATGTCAAAGCCTCCGCTAACCAGAAATTTTTTTTTTCTGATACGACCATGTAAGTACCATGAGCTTATAGTTGTCCCCGAGACCCAGCTGATTGATGACTATCAATGCATCTTATCTTACTGAGACGCTCATTAGTAGCGTCTGGGAATAATCAGGAGGAAATGTTTCAGAACTTCCAGCGAGGTTTAATATTATTTAATGATCAGTACACATGATGATTAGGGCTGATGAGATGCTGTAAAGAAACACAGTCCTATGTTAATGGCATCGGTATGCATCGGTCTCCTCAGAGTACGTGACCATTATCAGTGTTTTGGCCCATCTCATATTCAATCCGTCACGGTGTTAGGAATTGTGTACTTTGCCAAATAGATATATATGACCTATGAGTAGTTTTTGTTATACTTCTAACACAATTTGATGGTACAGTCGACGCTTTTCATGTCCGTATTATTTCAAAGAAAGGCCACTGTCTTGTGAAAAGTAACGCCTTTTAATCCATATTATGAACTGGTGTCGCCTTTAAATAAGATGATCTGACAGTCCAATTATTTCGTGCTTTTGAAATTTGACTCAATAAATTGCATTGCGGTTTACCACAGAATTAAATTGCTCTGAACTATAACATTCTCCCAAAAGACGTACGTGGAGATAGGGTGGTTCAGGTGGGGCTACAGCCCGAGACTCGGGTCAGTAAGGGACCCAGGGTGACGTGTGTCAGTATGAATCATGTCAAAGCCTCCGCTCACCAGAAATTTTTTTTTTCTGATACGACCATGTAAGTACCATGAGCTTATAGTTGTCCCCGAGACCCAGCTGATTGATGACTATCAATGCATCTTATCTTACTGAGACGCTCATTAGTAGCGTCTGGGAATAATCAGGAGGAAATGTTTCAGAACTTCCAGCGAGGTTTATTATTATTTAATGATCAGTACACATGATGATTAGGGCTGATGAGATGCTGTAAAGAAACACAGTCCTATGTTAATGGCATCGGTATGCATCGGTCTCCTCAGAGTACGTG